>JAPYZA010009869.1:0-14620 GCA_030522685.1 Eupelmus azureus | reverse complement strand
CAGAGCTAGAGAGGGATAGAGAAAGAGAGAGAGAGGGAGAGAGAGAGAGAGAGGAAATAAAATAGAAACAGAGAGTAAGCAGGAGGAAGAAAAAGGGCAGAGAAAAGAAGAAGCGCGCGCAAGCTAGTTTCGCTCATAAGTCCAATTCCAAAGCGGAAGAGACGCGCGCGTTTTCTCCTTTGGCCGCGCGGCGGAATAAGCCCCTGCCGATGTTTGTTTCCCCGACGATTCTCCCAAGGTACGCTAGCTTCGCGCAATTAGAGAAGCCCCAATCGATAACTTGGCCCCCCGCCTCTCTCCCTTGGAACTTTCGGCGTTGCCCTCTGTGTGTTTATTCGCTCATTCCCTCGGCCAGTTTAGAAAACATTAATTGAAAAGCTACTCACTCGCTCTCTCACTCTCTCTTTCGCTCTCTTGCGCGTTGCGAGAGGAAAGATAAAGGAAAAGAAAAAAGAAAATTCCGAATAAAGGACGATTCTCGCGTAAAAGGGGAATAAACGGCGGCGCGCAAAAAAAGCTGATCGTCGCGTGAGCGCGTTTCTCTTTCTCTGGATGTGTATGGTCAAGATAGAGAAAGAGAGGCGAAAGAGAGGAAAGGAGGCAGGCAGGGCTGCTGGGAGCATCTTGCCACTTACCAGGCGCTTCTTCTTCTTCTTCTTTCTTTGCCGGCGAGGAATTCCATCGCCATTTGTCACCGGCCGCCGAGCGGAAAAAGGGGAGCGGCCCTGATCTCATTTGTCGTTTGTCACTCGCCCGACGATTTTTCGCTTTATATTTACGAATTCGAACTTAATTTTCTATTTGAAATGTCGCTTGCGTTCAGCGGAATGGCTCTTGAATTGCCATTGGCGAACCTACCCTACGCGAGTCGCGACAGAGCTTTACCTCTCGCCCGGCCTCCAGAGATTCACTTATTTCTCGCCTCCCGCTTAACCCTGCGCTCATGAATAAAATATCAATCATATCATTCATTTCTTATATTACCAGCTAATTACCAACCTGCGATTAAGAACAATCATTCGATTGATTCTCCTCCTTATCATCTTATTCCTTCATTACATTCCACTAACTGACATATTCTGATAAATCTACAAATTCTCATTAAATATATCATTTCTAATTTTTAATCTCATACACATTTTAATTTGAAATATTTATTATAGAACAGATATTATGAAGCTCGTGATTACATAGCAATCTCAACAAATTGAGACAAAGAAATTGTATTGATAGCGATTTAAAATAATGAAGAAATAATATTTCACTACTTAGTATCTGAAATTTCAAATAAAAATTTATTATAAATTGTAATTAAAATTGTGGAAATAAATAAATAATTAATGAATTACAATAAGTATACCAGAATATACATATATTATATTATTTTTATTAAATAATTAAAATCTGTATTGTACAAACCTTACTTAGCCAGAATAGCATTATTATTTTTATATTGAGTCAGGAGAATTTTTCTATTAAGGATGAAAATCAGGTATAAATAAATGAAAAATCTTCGATTTACACAGTACTTGACAGGTAAACATTTTATTCAGATCAAAACTGTATATATTATATACATATGAATTATTAGACGATATGGATGATCGATATGGAATCGCATTTTCGCGACAAGTCTTTTATTTTTAAAATACACGCACTTTCACTCTCTTTCTTTCTTTCTTTCATCATTTTCCACTCATTATCATAATAATTTACATGGACTTTGCCCGATACTCCGAAAAATTTTCGACGATATGTACATGGTGCATACGCTCAATTCAATTATTTGTTCGTCGGATTATATAATTCGAACCGTTTTGCGGGACGGCACACCACCGGTTAAAATATAAAATTATAACAACATTATAATAATAATAATGATAATAATGATAATAACAATAATAATAGTAATAACGCATTGAGGCCTCGGCGTCGCAATCCGAATCGATATTCGCCCGCCGGCGAGTTTACCTCTCGCATTTCGCGCTTTTTGCTTTCTCTCCCATTCTTGCGCGCACGCAATCGCCCATCTACGCTCGCTCTTCCTGCACTCCGAGGATGACTTTAGATGCGTTATTTTACGCTAGCTAATCCGCGCAATGGATGGAAACTCGATTATCTTGCCTTTTCGACATCACCGTTCGACCTTTTCTTCTCTAACTCTGATTTTATGGCTCGTTCATTATTTTTAACTACCCAACAGTCTTTCATTTAAGGTAAATTTCAAAATTGCTCAAAAATTACTTAAATTTTTCATCTTTTAAATAATATCCCACACGGCGGTGCGTGTGAATGATAAATTTTATTTCACATATTTAATTATATTCAAACCAATTGTAATAATACGTAACACTGAATGTAATGAAAAAGAAAATGTTATGTAGAAAAATGACTGTTTACTGCAGCACAAACAATTCCAAATGTATAGAGTCCAGATGACAATGCGCAACATGCAGCATTATCTGAAGATAATATGAGCATCCAAGAGTCTACTCAGAAAATTCAAACTCAAACAATAATCTTTTGCTAAGCTCAAAATGTCACATTAATATTCGGGCTGCGTCAAGAAAAATATAATGCCGCGCAACAATTAGAGATATATATATATATACATAGCGATTCCATCCATTACCGCAGCGAATCTAACGCAACATAGCAGTATAACGTAAAGACGCAATCCGAGTCCTCGTTCACACATGTGGACTCACGTGTATTCAGCCACTCAGACTAGATATGTGCACATACGAGCGCATCAGTCGGTCGAATCGATCGCAAATCCGATAAGACGGCTTATGGGGGTCGTACGCGCATCGATTCGCTGCTGCGTTTACGTTATCTCTTCGCTCTCGGAATTCCTATGGCAAGCGCGACATTTCGAATTATTCCTGCCACCCCTCCCCTACCTACTTCTGTAGTTCTATATTTGTAGCACAACGGAGAGAGGCAGCCGCATTCCGTTTCTCTGTATGTAAGCGCGTACACTTTTCATCTTTAACGAGCGCTTTCGATGTTTCGCTGCTTTTTCCTTTTTCCTTTCGATTTCTCTTTTTCTCTTTTTCTCTATTTTTTGTTTCGTATAGCGGAAAAGAATATCGAGTACTATCAAAGGAAGGAAAAAAGTTTAGCGGTACAAGCCAAAGAAGGAAACTCGACGACACCGGCTTTGCTTTTTTGCCGTCGTTAAAGCGACGTGCGCGCTTTTGCGTATCGAAGCTTTTGATCGAAGCTTCATAATGTGGGGATAATTGTGCGTTTGCCTCTAGTGAATTTTTCATCAAGAAAAATTATTCAAAAATTTTATTTATACGCGAATTATTTATCAAATTTTAAACTCTAAATGTTCGAAAACTTTTTCAAACTCTGATGACACTCTAACTTTCGCACTATAGTCATTTTTCAGCTATTGCTTTTTACATTATTGTGACTGCTACAACCTATGCTTAAATCCAAAGAAACGGAATGCGATGAGTAGAGGAAAGTCGGATAGTACCGGATTCGTTTCCAAGCAAATTACTATATCTCTAGTTATTATATAGCATTAAAAAAAAAAAAGTATATAATAACAATAAAATTTAAAAACTATTTACTTGTAATAACTGAAGGTAGAAAAAACTAATCAGTCATAACAAAAGTATTCGATATTGTCCTACTTTCCTCTAATTTTAATGATTCGATATTTATTTATACAACTTTCAATCGAATAAATCTTTATTTGTTCGATTTTTACCTAATTGTATTTAGTGTGCAGAGAGTGTGTATAATATTTGTTCGTAAACATTAACGGTAATATTTTTCAGGCAGCATAAAATATGTCTGATAGTATAAATCAACAAATAACAAAAATTAATTCTGAGAGACAAATATTGTACACACTGTCGGAATTAATTCCTGTTGCTCAGTTTTAAATACTTTTTCTTATAAATACAGCATCGTTAATTCAATTCAACGATCAAACCAATACTCTTCAACTATTAGATGCTAGATATAGAAATAAAGTACGATAACAACTTTCAGACTCTAAAAATTATTAGAAAAGATTCTTGATTATCCAGAACATTATTTTTCTTTATTCACGATTGTTTTTATCTCGTCCATCGTTACTTACGCCTCGTCACACTTAGCCGCAACTGTACAGTTTAAAATTGAGAAAAATAAAAAAATTGATTACACACACATACATGCACGCGCGCTCGCTCTCAAAATTGGACTACATTTACTTGACGGCCTGATATGCAAAACAAAAACTAAAGTTATAAATCCAATTTTGTATATATCACTTGGTGCGTGCTTTTATCACTGAGCGTGCTGCTGCCGCTGCATCTATCTCTTTCTCTTTCGGCCGATTCTTCATCCATCTTCATTCAGAATTCGCTAAGGACTTACGGGGACATGGACGCCTGCTCGGCTCTTTATCTTTTTCTCGTTGGCTGCTGCTGTTGCGGCTGCTGCTGCTGCTATTGCCTCGAGTGCAGTCAGTTTTCTGCTGCCTTTCTCTCTCTCTCTCTCTTTCTTTCTCTCTCTCTCTCTCTCTCTCTCTCCCTCTTTCTCTCTCTCTCTCTTTCTCAAGGGAAAATTTTGGAAAAACATGGAAGATTTATATAGGAAATAAAATACGTCTTTAAAATTATGGTTTTATTTATTGTTTGTTTCGTTTGTCGATGCTAGTTTGCGCGAGGGGCAGTTACTCAATTTATCACTTGTAAAGAGATCGAGATTTTCGTAACTGGTTTTTGACCTCAGGTGCAGTAGTTAAAAAAACTCATTTTACTCGTATTTTCTCTTTTTCTTTTGAATGTAGGAAGCATTATTTTTAGTCGAAAAAACTGTAGGTAAATATAAAGTATAAGGAACGTACTGTAAAAACAAAGCCTTGATTTCTGTACAAGTGTTTACATTCATGATAATTTATGTTTTGTATTAAGCAGACTTGTATATTTACTTATCTTATTATTTAATTAAATATATTTATTTGTGCGTAGAACTAAAAATAAAACTTACAATAATAATTTTATTGTAAATTGGTAGTATGAGAGTTTTTTTTTTTAAAGTTTGTAAAGGTTTCTTTGTTAAAACCTTTTTTTAATCTTTAAGTAGAAAATTAGGAGAGTTATACATACATATTTATAAACTTTAAATTAAATATAGGACTGTATAGGAATACTTGAGAAATTCAGTCTTTAGTTTATTAGTTTACAAAGTTAATAAAATATTTTATAAGAATATCAAAAACTTTTTACGATCACCAGTTGATAATAGTTTATGTAACGTTATCTTCTGGCCAATTTCAATTTTATATTCCTTTCTTTTTATTTAATCAAATGTGTTTTTATCATAGTGACATATATTTTAAAAATAATTGAAAAATTTTTATTTAATAATTATAAAACTTAAGTAATATAACCTAGAAGGATATGTAATATTTTTCAGACTTTAATGTTTAATAATATAAATTTTAAACTTAATAAAAAATTCTAAAAACATTAACATTAATACAATAGTATTTTTATATCAATATTATTATATAGGTAATTTCAATTTACTGGATTAAAGTTATGCATTAAATTCAATAATTGTCTCATCTACCTTCCACAGATTAATATTTCAAGTTAACTGCCTTATTAAATTTATTTTGTAATTTGTGATATTAATAAATTAATATTCATCATTGGCTTTTAATTTTTAAATAACTGTTACTGTTACTTGATTTAACGTTTCAGAAATTCATATCGACGACCTATTTTCGGCAGTGTTTTGTGAATTACGTTACATTTTATACTTCTAAGTATCGACTTTTTATCACTATTTTACAGATTTAGTTTACTAAAAATAATTATTTCATTGTCAGATCAATATGTACACTCTCATTTTATACTTTCGACGGCAGTTACTTATTTTCTCATTTCATATACATACGAAAAAAATTTAGTAAAACTAAAAAAGCTTTGTACTTGGACTCTAAAACCATAAGTTATTTTATGCTATTAGAAATTTATTTTCGCGTTATGAAAAACATGAATCAATTAAAACTTTAATAGTTACGAAGTGTGTACTAATTAAAACATTTTTTCGAAAGCTTGGACAGTTGGATTAAATAATAAACGGAAATCATAAAGAGAGAAAGAGAGAGAGAGAGCGAGAGGGGGGAGGGGGGGGGGGAGGAGCACGCCAATTAAAAGTCCATTGGAAAATGACAGCTTCTTTGAGAAAGAGCTATCTGAAGGTGCAATAATATCAGTATTTTTTCCAACGCCGTCGAGAGAGAGAGAGAGAGAGAGAGATCAGAGGCCATTCGTAATTAAGAAACAGGGGGCAGATTTCTATTTACTGTTTAATATAGGCAGTTTGAAATGAAATTAAAGGTACTTTTCCAGCGAGTAGAGTTAAAGCGTTTGGCTGCGCGCGCGTCGCTTTGGGGAGAAAGGTGAGGCAAATGAAGTCCGGGAGCGTCCGGTAACGCATATATATAGGTACCTGCAACGCATCGTTCGCAAGAACTCAGACATTCCCCCGCGGATTGCTCGGCAATGAATGAAACGGCCTCGGCACTCGAAACTCGTCTTAATTAATCCGTATTGAACTCGCGGAGAGATCGCGCAAAACTCCTTCTCTCGCGCATTCACAAATATCTCTCTCTCTCTCTCTCTCTCTCTCTCTTTCTCTCTCTCTCTATCTATCTCTATCTATCTATATAAGTATATATATATATTCACTTTCCAACGAGTTTTCAGCCTTTCTCTCCAAGACGGCGTTTTTTCGCGGCCAGAAGTCAGGAAGGAAGTCCTTGGCTCGCCAGATCTTCTCCCACGCTCACTGGAGAGGAGAGCGTCTTTTTTCCTTCCAACGAAATATAAAAGGATTAAAAGAAAATCTGTTGAAGCAGGAGAAGAGGGAAAGGAAAAGAGAAAAGCATGAATTTTACCATATGGGCGCGCGTTTGTTATAACAAAGCCAAAAGACTTCACACCGCGCAGCAATTAATGTAATACCATCCAATGCGGTAGACCTACTTTTCTCGCTTTCAAACGGATGCTTCTGCTCTAAGGTTGACGCTCGGTGAAACCGCAGACTTCCAACATATACTCCTGTACTACGTCTAATTATTTTGTTCTTTCTTCACTTACTTCACGACTATATTTATGCTTGCGGTATTTTACCTACGATATATTGATTCTGATTTGAAATTCAGATTTGGCAATTAAATATTTACTCAATGTTAAATTTAACAGATAATTCAATTAATTGTCGAATAAGACATTTTCAAAGTGACAGATAGAAACTATTATTAAAAATTCAATACTATTGATTTATAAAAGTTATTTCTTGTTGCCCAATCTGGTTTATTTCTCACACTTGTTCACCTTTCACTCAGAATAATAAAATACTTAAAAATATACAATGGGCAGCTGTTATTTAAACTTTTATCGACATTTGGCGATATAACGCTGTACACAACTCGCACTGGACAGCCAAACTCAATATTACACTTACAATTCAATCCATCATCAGGCTTAATCCTGTCCCATCAGTATTCAGTATGAGAGACGGTGGCAGTAGCAGCAGCAGCAGCAGCGGCGGCAGGATAGATCTGCATGGTGAATAGCAGCAGCAGTCGGGCTGCGGCGGGCTCGATAGCTCGGGCCCGAAAAGGTATATATGGGGGGGAAGCCAGGGGAGCAGGCGGAAGCGGGCGCGCACTCAAAGCGAGCCGCACGCTGCACTCGAGTTTCCGTATTGTTCGCAGCGCACAAAGAAGACGGCAGGGGGAGGGGGAGGGTAAAACTTGGTGGTTTGTACGACGCACTCTCTTTGTTTTGCAGGTGTAGAAAAAGTTCGCGGGCTTTGAGAGGTCGCGCGCGCACTCTAGACACAGCTCTCGGGCAGTCTGTTGGCCATGAGCCGGCGCTTTATCGCCTCGCCGTCGAGGCACTCGCCTGCCACGACGACGCAGGGACCCGCGGCCACCACCTGCTGCTGCGGCGTCGTGTTCGTGATGACGGTGCCCCCGGCGAGCGGATGCAGCTGCCCGCCGACCACCGCCGTTCCTGGATTCAGGCTCATCGTTGAGCCAAGGCTGCCAGCAGCGCCTCCGCCTACGCCTCCGCCTCCGCCTACGCCGCCGCCTCCGCAACTCCTCGAAGGTAGCCTCAGCTCCGTCGGCCGGCCCGTAAACTTGTGACAGAGCTCGTCTATGCTCGGCGTCGGCCCGGGAGTCACCCACTGGCCGGGCGAGTAGCCGCCGCCCGGGTAGCTCGGCGGACTTACTTCGATGAGGTTGCCCTCTGTGAACAAAGAGCACAAAAGTTTTGCACTTTTTTTTTCTCTTTTGCATTTTGCATTTTTCGTTTTACAAATAAAGTATTCTAATACGCTGAAACGCTTTGGCTGGGAAAATTTTCATTATTAAAGAGACTCTTAGAATAAATGTTTGAGCTTTGCCTGCAACGAAGGAAAGAAGAAGATAATGAAAGTTTATTCGTTTTACTTGGTAAGATTTATGAAGAACTGCAGGGAAAAGGCGTTTTTGTTTGTTCTGCATTCATCATAATAAGCGTTCCGAGTAAATATTGAAATTCTTTAGGAGTTTTTAATCTCGCGTTTAAAAATTTTCATCATAATGAAAAATATAAAAGCGCCGGAGCAGTTGAATCCAGTAGCTGCAGAGAGTCCCCGTGAGTGGGCGCGTCGTTTGAGCTCCATCTCCTCGCGACTCTAATACGAAAATCGCCGTCCTCTGCCGGCTTATCGCGGCCATTTCACAGTGCGCGCTCTTCTCTCGCGGCGCGGCCCATAAACTCGGAAAGAAGCCGCACGTTACTCCCTACAATTGCGAGAAATAATGCGCGAAACGCGCTCAACGGGCCCAGACGGGGGAATACACGCGCCCAGAGCGCCAAGCCTCTTATTTCATACTGCCGCTCGGGGAAAATGGAAAATGCAGATACACGAGGGAAGAGCGCCAACGCGAGACTTACGTACGCGACGATACAACTTCTTAGCATGCCCCCCCCCCCCTCCACCCTCTCTACAAGTTCCACCGCTGCAAATGTAGAGGACGCGTTTAGAGCTGATTTGCCTCTTTGAGCTCTTTGAGTGACTGGCTTATTATGAGAGCTCAGTACTCCACGCTAGACGTTGATTAAAGAAGACAACTTATGCTAAGATCTTTCGGTTTCTCACTCCAAATAATCTTATTAGATATATCAGGCCAAACAAAACAAACTTTTTCATGCATTTTTTATAACAATCTGTAAGAAAGCTTCATTCTATATACTTTGGCTAGAAAAATTTAATTTAATTAAAAAAAAAAAAAAAAGAAAAAATGGAAAAGATAGCAATGCATAATACATTAGAGTGCGTTCAATGTTCCCGTTTACACATGAATAAAACATACTCCAAAAGCACGCTTCAAATCCACAACTAGATCTAAAAGGCCTTTTTAAACAATACTTATCCCGAGCTCGACAACTATCTTAACCAGTGATTCCTGCGAAATGACGAGCTTAGCCATAAGCAGTAGAAAGTATCGATCTCCAGTATAGCTTGTACATTTATGGATGGCTGGAGTCCCCCTCGTAAGGCACATGTTGCGCAACAAGATCGAAAGTCGCGCTCTGTCTATACATAGTGAGGCCCCTTGGGAGGACTTACCAAACTTGTTGGGTATGACGTCGGGATCGGTCTCGACGGTCTGCTCGAGATTCTGGAGGGGATACTGCTGGTGGCTGGGCAGCTCGCTCAGCTCCGCTGGCTTCTCGTGCCTGGGCTTGGTTGCTTGCCGCTCGCGCCTCGCCTTTACCACCAGGGCGAGCACGATCAGCCCGAGAGTCACCAAGGCGCCGATTACCACGCCGATCAACGGCGACAGACCCATGCCAGCGTCTTGACCTGATGACATATTTATTTTATTACCTTAGACAATTTATTTTATTTCATTTTTGCGGATAAATTACTTCATCTTATTAGAGACAATTTAGTTACATTAAGTGCGAGGACTATTATTTTAATTAAACTTTGATTTGTCACAGGGGAATTGTTTAGAGTTCATTAATACAAATTAAGAGCAAGAAGTTAAAACTCGATTAAAATATTTCAAGCCGCTCATTAAATCTAATGCAATTTACTTTAATGACATAATACGATTAAGTTATTTTCCTAGGAACTAAATGATTTCAATAATTTGGGGGCTGTCGTGAATAATTGATATTTCATCTGTTTGAAAATATGTTAAAATTAATTTAATGGGCAATGTTAATGCAGACAAAGAAGTGCTAACTTTTATCAGAATCGCAAACAATTCTCTTTTAAATTTGAGAGGTAAAATTGTTCATCGCTTTTTGCAGCTCGTTCTTATGCAGGTATAATTTCATCGCGACGAGTTGGCTGGCGAGGCAAGGGGAGCTCGTTGTGCAGAGGGGTCAGAAAAAAGCGAAAAAACGGCTAGGAGGGGGGAGAAAGTTTGCTGTCGCTGCGCACACCGGATTAAGCACTGCTCTTCCCCCATTTTTCGGCACTCTCTGCGGCTTCGTGGCCGCCTATTTCACTGCATTATTTCACTGCACGCTAGAGAAAGAGAGTAGAGAGCAATGCCAAAGGTAATACGGCGGCTTGCCGTTTTCCTCGGCATAATTAACAAAACTGTCTTTTAGCGCGCAAATTTTCTCCAGCCGACGAATCTCTTTCTTTCCTCTTGCTGTTTCATTTGCGCCAAATTAGCTAAGCGCCGAGCCACTGCAAGAGAGCGCGGGCGCCACTTTTTTTCGCGCACCTCCTCGTGTCATCTCATTCTCGTTGCGTGCCCCCAGAGAGAGAGAGAGAGAGCGCGCGAATCCTCTTTGGGATGGAGAGAGAGAGAGAGAGAGAGGAGAAAAGCGCGCGACAGAAAGTGAGAAATAAAGTGAAGAAGAGCTTGGGAGAGACAGTGAGAGAGCGGGCGGGCGAGCGAGCGAGCGCGGAAGCAGAGATAGGCAGGGAGTGGAGCTGAGAGTAGAGAGGAAAAATAACGTGCCGCAAAATACCGGGCGCGCTTGACGAAACGGAGACGTTTACGAGGGGGGGCTCGCAAAAGTATTTCGCGCGTTGTGCGCCACGTGGAAAGAGCGGCCGAGAGGGAGAGAGGCCATCCAATGAAAATTCTTTGCCTCGTACTCCCGGCCGCTTGAACCATAAAAGCCAAGCGGCCGCGCGCGCGAATATCTTCTCAGCAGCAGCGGCAGCAGCAGGGGGGGGGGGCAGCTTCATGCTCGGCTTCTCGCCTGTGTAATACATGCGTAGTAATATAGCGCGGCGCGAGGGGCTAGTGTGTCGCAGAGGGCTTATATGTAGGCGCGTGCACGCGGAAAGTACGTATATGCAGCAAGTGTGTATTTCGGAGGAACGCGTAATGCCCGTAAAACCCGGGCTTTAATCAGCCGGCGCCTGCGCCACCAGCCCCAGCACGCCCACTCTCGAGCCTCATAATGTAACCTAAGGGCTATCTCCTCCTCTCCCTCCTCCCTCTCCCTCTCATCCTCTCGCCGTGCGCTTGCGTATATACCTCAACGCGTCCATGTGAGAGAGAGAGAGAGAGAGAGAGAGCCTCGAGTATTAAGGGACGCAAGCGCGCGCTGTCCCATTTTCGACCGACACGCACACATTGCTCCCGCTCATTCACTTGCTCCATCCTTCTCTCTCTCTCTCTCTCTAGCTCGGCCTCGGGCTTGTGTACGTGTAAGAGGGGACGCGCTCAGGGGGCTTCTGTAATATCGGATGATGTCGCTTCTGAATTTTCGACCGGTCAGCCGCAGCACCTCCAGCTATTGCGCGTTGACACTTGCGTGCCAGAATTACTTTCAGCCTTTTTTCTTCTCTCCACAACAAACATGTAATTAACCAGTAACTGCAGTTAAACATCATCACTCGCTGATGAATTATATTATATTCAATGTTAATTTATTTATTACAGTTGAAAATTTGTTTTACAATAATTTGAATTCATGTCCAGTGAAAAAATATGTCATTTTGAAAAATATGTAAAAGCTATTTCCTATTTTCGAAAT
The DNA here is from genome assembly GCA_030522685.1 of Eupelmus azureus. Classification (NCBI taxonomy): domain Eukaryota; kingdom Metazoa; phylum Arthropoda; class Insecta; order Hymenoptera; family Eupelmidae; genus Eupelmus; species Eupelmus azureus. The sequence goes on along the minus strand of JAPYZA010009869.1, from coordinate 2,585 downwards.
TCTAAACTAATGTTCTGCTTGACATATTTCGACTCCCGAGACGAGCAAATTACAATACTAAAGCACGCATAAACATTCTCAACTTTCTTATCTCCGAATTTTAATAAAATAAAATTCTTGAAAAATCCCCAACTGACGCAGTGCAGAATTTGCAATATTTATTATAAATTTCATCCCTGACTCTGGTCGGCTTTCATTTTTTGCCAAGTGCTCGCGCGCAGGCTGTCGCACGGGCGTCGTTTGCATCGCAAACCGGGAGAACTTGCATATGCATAAGAGAGACTGAGAGAGAGAGAGAGCAAGAAGGGGGAAGTAGCGTGAAGTAAGGTGCGTAAGGGTGCGGGTGCGGCTATATTGAAACTTGTGCGGTTGTTGCGCCGGAAACGCAGTAGGCGCCAAGCGGAGGGCTTCGAGCTTCTTGATAAGCATCTTTGCTGATGACAGCTACAAATGAGTATTAATTGCTTAAGCCCGATTCACGAAAGTCGTTTAAACGTCGTTTATTATGCTTTGCTTTATTACACGTTTGCTACTTTATTTCTTTAAAAGAGGGAGCTAATCTATCTTTTTATAATTGATAACAAGGGATTATTCTTTTTAAATTTAAAAATTTGTAAACGTTCTGATTCATCTAAAGTATCGATTTTAACTAATATTTACATTAATGTTTGTTCATATAGAGTAAAATATTAGAAATATAAAAAAAATCTACTATTAGATTTTAGTTGCAATTAATCAAGTTTCAGTATACTGTTGTAAAAAGATCTCGTGTGGGCGATGTAATCGAGTTTTATTGCTCTTTTCGAGTACCGAGATATCGAGTGTTATCGATTTCAAAAATCAAAAAAGGCCCGCAGGCAGTTCGAAACAGCATATCGGGAATGGTCCATTTGCCTTTTCCAAACATGCGTGTGCTACCTATAAAGAATGAAAAGAATTTTCGGATATTTGAAGAGAGAGAGAGAAAGAGATCCATTACGCTTTGGCAACTTTATGATACAATTTATCAAGAACAATTTAGCTAATTTTTGAATCATGAAAATTAATGAAAAAAGTATAAAAATATTATCCGGAATATTTTCCAAAGCTTTGTGATTTTATGAGCAGTTTAAGATTCTTTTACATAAAACTTTGAAAATCCAACGAAGTTACTGCTGCTCAAGAGGAAAATTTCACATTTGATAGCGAGCGCAACTCAAACTTTCGAAGTGCTTTCCTCAAAACTCATTCTTTTAAGTTTAAAATGCTCTGTGCGCATTGCAGCTTTGTTCTAGAATAATTCTAACATTTATTTCGTTGCTTTTATGAAATGTTTAAAGCTCTTTCTGAAAATTTTTTTCCTTTTATGCGTGCTTAGAGAAGAATTCAAATAAACTTCAATTGAGAATTCAAGGTAATTTCATTGCATTCCGCTAATTTTAAGTGTGGCCATAGAATAAGAAAAATTGTGTAAATTTAGTGTTTCAAAGATTTTTATCTTAGTACAAACATAAATAAAGATTAAATTAGAAGCAAAACTGTTCTTATGTCCTAATGAATTCTTAACAGCAGCAGTGAGAGGCAATGAATTGTTTAGTTAAAAAAAACAAAAGATACTCTCTGATATTTATCGGATAAATCCTATCAAAAAAGGAAGATAAAGCGAATCCAGTAGCCGTTGAGCTTATTCCCATCCAGTGAAGCGAACAATAATTTAAACGTTCTTTTGTTGGATTAACTCGGAGGAAGTCTATTGCAGCTCGGCCCGTAGAGAGAAAAGCAAGGCCCTCGTCGTCGGCGCAAAGTATTTCAAGAATCGCTTACTCTCGGGCTTGCTGCTCTCTAGTGAGCGCACTTGGCAGAGCAGTGCAGTCGCAATGCAACTTTAATCGAGTTGCTTGAGTGTGCCCCCCCCCCTTTCTCTCTTTCAGCGGAGTAAAGATAAACAATTCCAAGTATTGATCTCAATCAAGCTTCGCTAATTAGTTTAAATTGAAAAGCTCTAAGCTGGAGAGGATCGTTTCTGACACTACCGAAGCGGTAGAGTGGTGTGATTAATTCTAATACCTTCTTTCTCTTTTTCCTGAAAAGCAAAGCCAGCTGAAACTCGAGCCCTTCCAGATAGTTTACTTTGAATAATAAACACGGCGTTTACGGACGAAAAGATTCTTCCTTTAAATCTAGCCTGCTGCGTGGCTTTATTCAAGGAAGCTTTCAAGAGCCACGGCCGACCTTTTCTTTCAACGATCTACTTCGATATACGTAATGAGCAAAAAATGCCATAATAAAAAAGAATAATAATAAATTCCGCTAACAATAATCATTGTCTTCTTTTTGCGTCTACTAACTATTTGTTAATTTCTATTTACGTGTAAAGGTTGACTGAAAATAATGAATCAGAAAAAAGCACCCGCTTATTACAAAGTAACAATGGCCGACTGCATCCCATTTAATTCTTCTTTAGCGAAATGACAACAAAGAACATTGTAAAAAAACATATATATAGAACGAGAAGAACGAACGAACGCGAAGAACAGAAAAACCAGGAGAAGAGGGGGGGGGGGGGGGGGGGAAAGGGGGGGGGGGGGGGGGGGGGGGGGGGGGAG
>JAPYZA010009865.1:0-16804 GCA_030522685.1 Eupelmus azureus | reverse complement strand
GTAAAAAATATTTAAGGCGATGTTAAAGCTATTTAGTTGCCGGCAGTCATTGAAACTTTTTTCACTCAATTTTTCATTTTGATAAAAAATTTTGCCGTCATTATTTAATATTAACTAGAAGATCGAGTATATGACAAGATTTTTTTTAAATTAATGATTGAATGAAAAAAGAGAATATTGTAATTGTCGGTAGTTGTATGACTTTAAAATCGTTTTACGAATATCTTCTAACTCAGAATTACAGCTTTAGAAATGTTTTTTTGTTTTAAATGCTGTCTTATTAATTTTTATAATATGATATTAGTATATATATATATATATAAAGTATGAATTGAAAAAGGAACAAAAATAAATTTTTTTAAACAAATTAAAACTACAGTTACCCCTGTATATTTAATTTAAAAAAAAAATCTATTTCTTTTTTAATCTTTTTTTTTCTTTCTTTTTTCACTATAAGAAATTGTAGTGGGGAAAATCGATAAAAAGTACATGAATTGTTAAAAAAAAAAAATTTTTTTTGTTTTCTAAATATTTTATAAACACTCTTCTATTAAATTACCAAAATTAATATGTGTTCAAAAAGTAATTGCAAAATCTACCATTTTTAATGAGAGTACATCCATAATGATAGATGTATATTCATCAATAAATAAATTTATAGACGATGAGTTATTGCTAAATAATTTAATCTATTAATAGATGATTAATTAATGTGGCGTTGAATAAATTTAATTCGAAATATCAATTTAAAATTACAAATAATAGTTCAATATTTTAATAAAGAATTGTAAAAATTGTTGTATAAAACCAAAATATTTGGCAAATACTTATAACAGACTAAACTACACAATTAGCATTGAACTTTATGATATTTAAAAATACTAAAAGTTCAATAATTACGAAGGTTTATGCACTTTGAGCGACAAGTAATGATGGTCGCAGCATTCACACCACTTGTCAACAAATGAGGTTGCAACAACCTCGTACTGCATATAAAAATATTAATGATGCATTCATTCTGCTTGTTCATTTCATTAAAATTAAACAACTCCTCTCTTAAAAAACCACTTCTGCATTGTTTCATTCAAAGGCGAAAAACAACTTCAGTCATCGTTAAAAAAAATCGCGCCTCAACGACTGTTCCTTTCAATCGCACCCATAAAATCAACTTTACGATCATTGACTTTGACATTCGCGCGTAATCGTTCCGAATTCCAAAAGAATTTCTACTCGCCGCGCAACCTCGAGCGGAAAAGCAAGTTCACGCGACTCGATTATGCAACTACATTTCTATATCTATCCTCCCGATCTTTCCGCATCCAATTACCACAATTTCACTCCTCTCGATCCAACCGTAAACACGATTATTTAATCAATACTCATTGACCGCAGGCTGCTGGGCTTCTCGGCGGTCCAGGCAAATTTGCGCAACGGCCGGCGCGTCAGCGCTGCCAAGGCCTTCCTCAGCCCGGTCCGCCAGCGGGACAACCTCAGCATTTTCGGCTTCTCCCGGGTCACCAAGATCGACATCGATCCAACGACACGTCGAGCCAGCTCGGTGCGTTATCTCGGCAGCGATCGGCGCACCTATATAGCCCGCGCCAGGCGTGAGGTACTGCTCTGTGCCGGCACCCTCAACTCACCCCAGCTGCTCATGCTGTCGGGGGTAGGGCCAAGGGAGCATCTGCAGAAGCTGAGGATTAAAGTGCTGGAGGATCTACCGGTGGGCTACAATTTGCAGGACCACGTGAGCATGGCTGCGCTGACGTTCTTGGTGAACTCCAGCGTGACGATCGTCGAGTCCAGGCTGGCGACAAATCCGGTCTTTACGTTTGACTACCTGTTGAGAGCCAGCGGACCGTTCACCGTGCCGGGAGGAGCCGAAGCACTGGCTTTCGTCGATACAGAGAGCTGTGAGTATGGATTGAGTAAGAGTGAAATTTGTGCAATTGGTGAAACATTTTGATGATTCGCGGAAGAAATTGAAGTGTATGATTTGAGAAAAAAGAATTTAACCATTTGGCTAGGTTTTCAGTTTTGCAATAGTTCAACGTTCTTGGCTATGAGAATTCTACAAGTCATTGTCTGTTGCCTTGACTTTGGTTTTATAGCGATCTAGGGTATGTCGCAATAATTGTGCTTTATAAAAGGATAAAATTGTTTTGCTTATATATATACATATAATTTTAAATTAAATCGTTTCTTTGCATTTATAATAAAAAGTTATGCCGTCATAATACCAAACGTGATTTTGAAGAATGACGTTATAATTCCTAACGCGATCATCGGTGACAACTATTTAAATGCTAAATTCTATTAAAATACAATGGACTGAATGGACTGAAATATTTAATATTATTTTCGAATTCCATTAATTTCGCAAATAAGGAATGATATTTCGATCCTGCCTAATAAATATACTGTTTTAACCGCATAATAAAAACATAAAGTCGTAGTTTTTTACAATAAAACTACACCTCCAGTAAAAAATTTCTTATGAAAATCTAAAAAAATTATAAATATCCAAAATAATAAATAAATTATGGTCTGCTATGTACATTTTTATGAAATTACTTTATATTTCATTTATAACTATATATGTATTTACAAACATTATCTAATATATAACAAAAAACATCTATGTTTTTTTTATTAATAGTGTAAGTTTTTATTATTAAGAGTAAAAATAGAGTTCATATCCTCCACTTAAAATAGTAGAATCAACTCAAAAATAATATTTAATTAAATATAAGATTTTATAATACTTTAAGTTTAATTTTAAACTTATCATGAGGATGAAATTGAATAATATCTGCTTCATTCAAAAAATGAACAAAATCTACAACATCCTCAGTAACATCAATGTATAGATCATCTCCACCCTTGGTTAGAGCTCTAGCAAGAACCTATTCAATATAAAAATTTATTAAGAGTTTCACTATAAATGTTAATTATTCAATTTAAAAAAACAAATGTTACTTACGCATAATAAATCTTGAAAGCCTTGATTATCTGGAAACAATGTGTCAACAACAATTTGCTAACGAAAAAAAAAATTAAATTGGTATTTTTCAAAAAAAATTTATTGACATCATTTATCTATTTTGAAAAAATCTATCTTACCAAATCATTTTTAACTTCTTGAAATAATTCTTTAGCAATAATCAATTCTTGCTCATAATTAGTTGATGCTTCATTTTCTGCAGCACTCAAAGATGCCTCTTTCATTTGATGAAACGCAGCTTTTTTCTTTTCCATACTGTTGAAAGAGAAAAATATAAAAAATTTACATTACAATTTTTTTTATATAATGTTTATCTTATGCTCATAACAGTCTACTAAATTAAATAATTTTCATTATCAAACACCATTTTTCTTTTTAATGAGAATAAAATTTACTGAATATCAAAATATTAAGAAAATATTTTCTATTCATTCATCTTTCAAGATTATTAAACAATATTTGTACTAATATTAAACTGTTTTGAAAAATATATACATACTAAGCAATGTCATTTTCTATTTCTGCAATCTCTTCTTTGGTAATGTCAGTGAGATTATTTGATACATCAACCTCTTCCTCCAAAGCTCTGAGGGCATCATGATAATAGTCAGCTGTACTCGATATTGGCATATCCTCAGGTTGTTCTTGAGCTACTAGTTTTTCCATTGATTGAACAAAATGCAATCTTTTAAGCCTAATCTCTTCTGGTGTTATATTTGGCCCTAAGGTTTTGACTTGGTTGTTCCTCAAAACATTAATCAATTCCTTAATCTCTTGTTCTTTTTCATTTTTTAAATCTTTCAACAGCTCAAAAGTATCTTCTAAAGTAATTTCGACGTCGACGTCGTCCGAGTCACTTGCTGACATGTTTAATGTTATTAACTAGGTATAAAAATAAACTGTTAATAAGGTTATTATAATTTTCAAAGTTATCGAAGATTACGTAGTACTACTAAATTACCTTATCGTGACATTAGTATTCAATAAATATAACAAATCTAAATTACAACTGTCAGACGTTTTTCGGCGGGAAATCCACGTAAACAACTGTTTGTATACTTTCTTGCTTATATAGTCTGCTACTTTGCTTATGCATTCTATAGTTCACCAACTCAACGCGGAAAATTTGAAACCTACTCAAGCGCCCCTATAGTGGATAAAATAGGAACTACATGCGCGAAATTTAAAAATAAATATAAATTAGAAATTAATACAAAAATAAATATAAATATTTATTAGTTGACACAACAAAATGCGAAAATAATTTCGTTATAAAAGAAAAAAATGCAATTAACATAATTACAACTTGAATAAGGTGTGTACACTCTTATAAACGTGCATCGAAAGCAGTGTTGCTCTATTTCTTCAAACTATTTTTATTAAAAATTGCGATTTTTAATTATTATACATGATTGTTCAATATTTGATATATATTACTTAAATAACAGTACAAAATAACGGTTTAAAAATAATGATATTTATCCGTAGTCTTGAAAAATCAGCGTCCGAAGCACGACAACCCGGACATCGAGCTGGTCCTGGGCATTGGCTCGCTCACCGGCGACGTATCCGGCGGCATGCGCGACATGCTGGGCTTGACGACTGAATTTGAACGACGCGTCTTCGCTGACTACAAGGGCATGGATGGTTTCAGTATTGTGCCTGTATTGATGAAGCCTAAGAGCCGCGGCAGGGTCAGCCTGCGCAGTGCCGATCCACTCGAGCCCCCTAAACTTGAGGCTAACTACTACGAAAGGGAAGAGGACCTGAAGACGATGGTGCGCGGTATCAAGACGGTAAGTTAGTTTTTTGCGAATGAATTGTGGGTGTTTTTTGTTTTCAGTTTTGTTCGTAAATCGGAGAGAATTCTCGAATAATAGTTATAGTGGTTGGACGACATTCCAGATATTATGAAATAAAAATTAATATTAAGAGAAAACAATTTTTTACATTTTTTTTCTGCACTTGAAGATGAAAGTAAAAAAATTTACGCCAAAAATAAAGTCTATGAATACTATGACTCATCTATAAAACATTATCAAAAATTGTAAAACTATTTTTAGACTAAAATATTATACTTTACTTCAAAATACGTTCCACAGTTCGCTAAATATACAGATCAACTACCACACTTATCTACAGCTCTATTAATTTTTTCTCTTTTTACAGGCTCTCAAGGTGGGCTACAGCCAAGCCTTCCGTCGCTTCAACACGAGCCTTCTACCAGTCGCGTTCCCAGGGTGCGAGACTCTGACCTTCGCGAGCGACAGCTACTGGGCCTGCGTAGCGCGCCAGATCTCTACCACGCTCGGCCACTTCGTCGGCACTTGCCGAATGGCACCTCGCACCCAGGGTGGCGTCGTCGACGCGAGACTGAAGGTATACGGCATCCAAGGATTGAGGGTCGTCGATGCCAGTATCATGCCGGAGATCGTAGCCGGACACACCTGCGCGCCGGCTTACATGATCGGCGAAAAGGCCGCCGATATGATCAAGCATGACTGGGGCATGCTGCCGACGTAAGGACCGAATAATAGGGATGCGAGAGTATATGATAGAATGATGAGCGTATGGCAGGTGTTTTGTGCTATTGCGACTATGTATCTTTCGAGACTGTAAGGTTTTGTTTTAATACTCCAGCAACATTGTGATATGCTTTATATTTAATTACTATTGATAGGAAAGTCATGCGGACTTTGTAAAACAATTTAGTCAAACTTAGTTAGTTTTATTGTTGTAAGTTTAGTAATAACGTGTCATTATAGTTTTATAAATTTTAAATTAAGGATTTTTTATGTTTTATAAAAATTGTAATCAGCTACATAACTTTTCCAAGTAAAAACAATACTTATTAATTTTTAATAAAAACCTAAATTTAATAGCTAAATATTCAATTTATGATGTAATTAAAAAATTATTTGTATTATCTAATAAGCAACTTTTCTAGCTATATAAAAAATTAATAAAAATTTCTTATTCTGAAATAAAAAATATAAAATAAGCTTGTCCATAATATAATACTATGCATACTTACTTCTGTAATCCATAATATGCAAAAATAATACAATAATACATTTTTTTGATAAAATATAATAAGATATAATTTTTAAAAGTTACAACTTTTCCTTCTCATTCAGTCGCTCTTACAACTGACGATTCTATATCAGAGGAGAATCTATAGTATAGGAGAATCATCATTGTAAGATAGTACTATACTGTATAATAAGAGTGTGACTATAGGTACGTTTAACAATCATGCTTTCGCTATACATAAGTATAAGTACACGGAACTTTGTATATATGTATATATATACTACATATAAGTATGTGTCAAAACAAGATCCTAACCTCTAAATTTTCCTGAGGTTCGGCGTTTTTGCATGACGTAGCTTGTTATTAAACATGCAAGTTTCTAAAATAAGTACAATTTTAATAAAAAATTTAAGGAGATCGATTTATCATGGACAAAGACTGATGTCGTCCTCCGATAATATTCAATCATTGTTGTATAAAGATTATGGAGAACCTGGAGATGTTCTGCAAATAACTACAGAATGTCTGCAAGCCCCAAGTGACAATCAAGTAAGTAAAACAGTAAAACAAATGCATTTTATTTACTATTTAATTTTCTACTCTTATCAAAATAAACAGTAAAAATAATTTTTACAATTCTGCTATAAATAAATAATATTTATAAAGGTTGTAGTTAAGTGGCTGTATGCACCTGTAAATCCAGCTGACATTAACACAATACAAGGAAAATATCCTAGTAAACCACCATTGCCTGCGGTGCCAGGTAATGAAGGTGTTGGAGAAGTTGTTGCTGTTGGACCAAATACTCAAAATGTTTGTGTAGGTGATAAAATTGTTCCCAATGGAGTCAATAAAGGAACATGGAGAACGCATGCAATCTATAAGTCTGAAGATGTGTTTAAAGTAAATAAATTTTTATTATTTTAAAATATATTTTATAGTTTAGTTTTTGTATAAAAACTTTTTCAATTATATTCCTATGATTACATTGAAAATTATTTCAGATATCCAAAGATATCGACCCAGTTACAGCTAGTATGCTTAATGTTAACCCTTGCACAGCATACAGAATGTTGAAGGACTTTGTACCATTAAAAAAGGGTGATACTGTGATACAAAATGGAGGAAATTCTGCTGTTGGACAGCTAGTAATTCAACTATGTAATATTTGGGGCATCAATACTGTTAATGTTGTTAGAAATAGACCTGATATTTCACACATAAAGGTAAAAATACTGTTGCATAAAATTACATTAATACATTATTTTAGTATTTAAAATATTTACTTTTTTGTACAACAGGATCAGCTCGTTTGTTTAGGAGCTACAGAAGTACTTACTGAAGAAGAACTAAGAACAACGGAAATTTTTAAAAGCAAAAAATTACCTAGACCACAGTTAGCATTAAATTGTGTCTGTGGCAAAAATGCAGTGGAGGTTCAGAGGCATTTAGGACATGGAGGAATTATGGTTACTTATGGAGCAATGTCAAGAGAACCTTTGAGTGTTCCAGCTTCCTCATTAATTTTCAAAGTATATATAATACTTGCTCAGTTTCCTAATATTAACAGAATAAATTGAAAAATATATTTTATTTTTCTAATCACTATATTACTATTATAAGTTTATATTGATTTTCATTGTTCTCCGTTAAAATATAAACAAAGTACTTAAAAGATATTTCCATTTTAAAATATATTTTAAGAATTTATTTAAAATAGAAAATTGTATGAAAAGTTTTATTCTAATTAAGAATTTGTATTGTTTTAGGATATTAGTTTCAAGGGTTTTTGGATGACTGCATGGACCAATAAGAATTCAGATTCAAAGGAGAGGCAAAAAATGCTGGATGAACTTCAGTGTCTATTTATTGAAAAGAAACTGAAACCTCCACCATATCAACTTGTTCCATTTTGTGAATATCAGGAAGCAGTTACGAATGCTCTTAAACCAGGTGGTCAGAAAAATGTAAAATACATTTTAGATTTAACAAAAAGTGGATAAGTACGTTAGAAAATGAAACGCTTTTTTATTAAATTATATATAGACTCTTTATTATGCAATAAAAATCGTGAAAATTTATTTTCTTAAACAGTAAGATTAATTATTTATAAACAGTTTCAAATACTTTAAAAATGGACACTCCTTAAAATTAAAAAATAAAATATCACGAACAAACTGCTAAAAGAGCGTGATTAGAAACAGTTCATTATGAACTTAACAAAAATAAAAACATCAGATACTTAAAGTTATCATGCAATAAAACTTATAAAGAAAAACCATTGCTCGACTCGAGTGCAAATAAAACGTAAATCTACTCTACATAACATCCAACATATTCATGAGATCCATAGTTTCGGTACGGCGAGGCTCGTTGTCGTTATCCGAAAACTCGGAATTCACGTTTTCCATCAAATTGTTTCTGTACTCATTGACCAACCGACTTTTCTCAGTCAGATTACCCTCCAAATCTCTCAGGCCCATTGCATCGTCTTCGTCGTCGAGCTTGGAACTATCGGGGGTGCAATCCATATTGTGATCGCAATCGTTGGTCGTGAACAAGTGCAGACTGAAGGGTCTGTTGGGTACCGTTTCTTCTTGACCCAACTGGGTAGCCAGGGTCTGAAGCTCCTGACGCATGTGTTTGTTGCTAACGGCTACAACCTGCTGAAGGTTCTGCGTTGATCTACTGCTGTGTATGTGACCGTAGGTCGATAAATATCTGAAAGTGGTTTTAGACATTGCTTATTCAAGCTCAAGTGCAGTTAGCTTATCTTTTTTATGCGGTACTTACACGTTCCTGCCCAACAGAGTAATTCGGTCACCGAAAATCGAGAAGGAGCCCATGGACTCCTCATCGTCGTAGTCCATCATTTTGACGTTTTCTAGGATTTCGCGACGGTCGTGGTACTTCTCATTGTACCTCTGAATCAGACGGTTGAAACTCGCGTCCTGGTTTTGCATACCCAGACGCAGAAGAATGGAAACTCGTACATTGTGATCCTGGATTTCTCGTAGACAGTCGTTTCTAATTTGCCAGACCTCCTTGTGAGTCATTCTGCCGTAAGTCTACAAGAAATAATCTTATTAAATTTAGGTATTTGACTTTTTTGTAAAATGTAACAATGTAAAGAAAAAAATGTAATAGTGTAACATTACAATTAAATTCTGGATCAAAAAATTTTTTTTAATTTTTAAAAAAATTATTATTTAATACAAAATTTTATGATTAATTTTTTATATTCACTATTTTATTTTTATATAGAAGAATTTTGTTTCGTAAATAATAAAAAATATATTATAAGAAAAAATTGTTTTATGATTTGAAGTAAGTAATTATAACTTAAAAATCATATAATTATAGGTCATCTAATTTTTTTGAAATTATACTAGTTTAGATTCAATAATCATTAATTGTTTAATTTTTTTCAATAAAATTATAAATTTTTTTAGAAATTAAACAAAAAGAAACGATGTTTTAAAAGCTAAAGGAAAATAAATTCTTTCGTTTCTACGAAAGCAAACTGTTGCGCCATATGGGCAGATATATGATAGCAAATACGCAAAAAAATATAAAAGAGCTATTATAAATTCTTGCTCTTCATGAGAAATTCGACTACTTTAAAGCATGTTTTCGGCAAGTTCAAGAAATTCTTTTTTGCTTATATGAATCAGTGCCGTTGACTTAAAGACCTTAGACACACTTAACGGACTAACGAAAAAAACATTCCCTAATACGTGGAATATTACAAGGTCACATATATCCAGTAAAAAATTACAAAGCCTAGTCATTGACGATCCAAAAAAAAGTAAAAAGTACTCTAAACTCACATCCAGAATAAGCTGATGCGAATGATCGATGTGCTGGGCCAGCTCGAGCATCCTGTCCACTGCCATATCCCTTATCGCGTCGATATGATTTAACGTCGAGAGAATGACCTCCCTCGGCCCTGTGACGGTGCTCAGCTGGTACTTGACCATCATAATCATGAGGTCGAAAAGCTTGTTCATACTGTTGGGGTCGAGCTTCATGATTGACGAAAGCACCACCCTTTCTAGGATGGCCCGGAGTGACGTCAGGTTCATCAGCGGGCCTTGGTCGAAGATTATTTGGAGTTGTTTGGGATTCAGCATGGCGAAGATAACGTCGTTCATCACTATAGGTATCGGTTTTTCGTTCGTTTATTTATTTGATTGATAAGGTCATTGGGGCAATGATAAATTTATTCGGTTTTAGCAGAGGATTTTATTATTACAGTGGATTGGATATTTTTGAGAAATCGATGGATCTGCGTCAGCGGAATAAAGTTACATATTTGCATAAAGTCAATACGCACCCGCAACGTTTTCCATATTTGCGATCAAATTTGAATTTGCAGGTATGCCTTCACAATGGATCATTATTAAGTTTTTCTTGTAAACTTTTAGATCGTAAATTTTACAAAATCGTTTATGAATACGTAATGCGATTAAATTATAAAAAAGTCGTGATATTAAGAAAGAAGGCATACTAAAAATAAACGTCAATGAAATAAGTGCTTATCAAATTAATTTTTCTGCGGAATATTAAAATTTCTCTGGAATGCTATAAATCAGTGAGAGTGAACTTATCTTAAATCGTTAGAAATGTACGACTGATTTATTAATACAAAATTACTGCGGTTTCTAATCATCGATAATACTCCTCGATTAAAATTTGCATTCTCCAAGGAACATTATACAATCGATTGTAATATCGCCCCTTTACATGACTCGTCAGAATATCAACAAAACAAGCTGTTACTAATCGTTCAATATTAATTATTCAATAGTAAACGTTCTCATATACCGTCTTCAAACCCGTTATCACTCTTGTGAATCACCTTACTTTCTACTCATTCACACCAAACAACCATCCAAACAACATTTTCATTCGACCAACCACTCACAATCCTCACCGCTCAATACTTTCCGAATAAATTAAACGCCGCATCGATTCCCGCAAACCGTCTTATCCTCCATTGCCAATCGAAAAATCGGCCTCGTTAATCCACACCCGCCTACACGTACACACATACAATAAAATATCCATACAACTAGCCTTGAACGGTCTTGTCGGCGCTGATCCTCTGGGTCTGAAGCCGCTGCTGCAGCACGTACAGCATCTCCCCGCCCATGTTGAGGTAGAGGATCGGCGTCGCGTAGCTCGACGACATCCTTGCAAACCCTTTTGACACTTTATTTACCTACGTGGTAGATCGTTGCGCGGGTCGGTCAGCACTTTGCGCTGGCTCGTTTCATTATCGGCGCGCGCACAAGCCGCAAGCACGAGTTATAATGTTTGCCGATTGTTGCCCACTACTGTTTCCATGGCGATCAGCGCGCAGGCGTCCGGCTCGGGTTTTTGCGCTCGTTAAGGCGAATTGAAACAGGTGGATTGGAAGGGGGTGTTTGAGGAAGGGGTAATTATCGCGCGCTGAGACGGTTGTTGAACTTGGGACTTTGTATATGTGGAAAGCTATTGATGTAATTGGCATCGTTTAGGTTCATTTTCGTACTTTTCCGTTACTGTTCACTGCCCACTGTTTCCTTAATTGCTGCACCATGGAGACGAAAGTTTATAGGGACTCGAGGGATGCGAATAAATTGTTTGGATTATTGAAAATATTGCTTTATTTGTATTGCAATTATCGTCGGTCTCAGTAAAAATAAGAACAAAACACATTTCTCACTGACAAAGATACATTTTTACAAAAATGAACATTAGTGAAAAATACGCTTATAAAAATCTACAACAAAATGTTCTAAACAGAACGCAGCTTAAATTAACAATTGCATTGCACACACGGTAGCAGCAAAATTAGTTCCTAATCACAGGCACGCAGTCAAATCGATATCCAGCCTCACGAATCAGCACTAAATCAAACTAGTATCCGTAGGAGGGCGAAGCAGCCGACGAGCGTTGCGATCGTTGGTAACCGGTAATTCAGATCCGCCGCCGAGCTATCCGACTTTGGCGAGGTGGCTGCCAGGGCCTCTGGCAGGACGAATTTGATCCTGCCCTCGACGCCCGGGTAGACCGGACTCGTCTGGTTGATGTAGTTGGCGACGGCCTGGGCCACCGTTATGTCTGCAAACAAGATCGTTATCGATTAGTCGATATAGTCGATCGATCTGAATTATCGTTATAAAATATATAAATACACATACTTAGAGTTCTGTACTCGAGGTCCTTGAGCATGGTAAAGCCATCGCCGCCCCGATAAAGGTAGTCCGTTAACAGTACCTTGTAGTCGGCGTCGAGTTCGAGATCGCGGTAGGAGGGCACGATGCAAAGGGAACAGCGCACCGAGACAGAGACGATTCGGGATTGGACTGGCCTCGACAGATCGTAGGTGATCTGCAATGTACATGGATTGCATAACAGTGTGTTCATGTTAAGAAAATTACATTGTAAAAAAGGTTTCGGTGTAACCAAGCATGTATCGTCGGCTTGGAATAGGCCCTGTTATTCCAGAAAGGCGGTAAAGACGATGCCATTTGAAAACAAGTTGTTTTTTATTTAATCATATTTTATCGTTTAATTTATTTTGTTTTAATAGTATTTTATTTCGTGATGTTATAAAGATCCGGCAAAAAGAAATACTTAAAATGAAAAAAAAACTCAAAGTTTAAAAAAGAAGAACTTTTTTTGAAATGTCAGGGTCTAATTGCAAGCAGACGGTATATGAGTGGAAAATCAGAGCATTATTTCGTCGGAATGAGAGGCGAAAAATTTTGTAGAATGGAATTGTGGGAATGTGTGTTTGGTATTTTACGACTATGGATACAAGCTGCGGAATTTTAGATTATTTTTTAAAGGAACTTTTTCGAAACAAATTGTTTGTTGTCAATAATTACGAGCTGGAAAAATGCAAAAATTTACAAATTGTTTAGCCAATAAAACGTCGAGATTACAGAAGCAATGGAAATTAAAACGCGATAAGAATAAATCGAGTTTTTTGTGTTTCTAATGCTTGTTTAAGATATGCACGATCGTAACGGTATAGGAAAAGTCCAAGTTTACCGAATCGTGCTTATTTGCTTTTATCCGATAACATCAAGAATTGCAGATAAATTAAATTTTTCCACCTCCTTGCACATTTCATGCGAACGATTCGTCGACAAAAATGACGACTAAACGAGATATCATTTGATGATCATGTAAATTGTGTCTGACTTTGAACCGCGCGACAGCGCAAGTGAAAAATGAAATACCTTGATTCCAGACATTTGCAGAAAGGCACCACCGTGCATGGTATTGTTCAGATCTATCCTATCATGAACGCTCCACTCTAGTATCTCTTTCAGCGTTTTACCCTTCATTTCTACCTTCCATACCTGAGAACCGAAGGGGAAAGCCGACAGAATATCATCCATTGTTACCTGAAAAATGCAATTTTATATTGTTGCAACTTGTATTGATTGTTTTTAATATACTATTATTTCTTTTGGTATAGTTTTCTAAAGTTAAATGATACTGAAAAATTATTTTAGAATTAGAAAATAAACATGAGTCAAGTAAAAGTGAAAGCTAGTATAATAATTACAAACAACTAATGCACTGACATAAAAACATTAAAAAGCATTCTATAACATATGAATATCATTCGTATTTGTAAATATTTCTTGACTAAATTATAGGAGAAAATAGTTTCCAATTGTTATCGATCTAGAATTTCTCAATTCTTCGAATGAAAAACTGTATATTTTTTGTATCTAAAAATTCATTTTCAAGTCCTAATGTATAGTATAGAGAAAATCTTGAAAAATGTCCTTGTTATCAACAAGACTATTTCCTTATCGAGACCGGTTAAAAATAATATTAACAATATAAATACTTATAAGGTCTGAAAATCAATTATTCAAGGAAAACAAAATAATTTGTATTATTACTTTTGAAATAAATGATCAAAAAATTAAAACCAAAATATCATCAAGTTTCTTATTTTTAGTATTAACGAAATGTACTACAATGCAAAATAAATCTGTTCTCAAAGCAATAATCGTATAGTTATTTTGCTGGTCACGAAAGTTGTTTATTTATGCAAAGAGAACACAAGAGTATATATAAAAGCAAAGAACCTTGTTGTCGTTTACGGTGCTGATTGACGATCTGATTCCTCCGCCTTGATGCACGGCTATTGCTGTGTCGGTCCAGCCATTATCTCCTTCGAAGAGCTTAGTACTCTTGTAACAGAAAAATCAAAAAAGAAAATAAATCTTTTAAAAATAAATTCCCATAACATAAAGTTGAATCTCGATATAAAAATTTTTAAAAATTTTTATTATTTTTAGTAAATTGATTATCAATATTGTTGTTTCATTTAATACGTTTATTATAGATAAATTCTGAATTAATTCATTCAATGATTAATAAATTGGAAAATCCCTCGATCTGCTTACGTCAAGGAATTCTAAATTTAAAGAAATGTCTGATCTAGTAAGCTAAGCTAGATAAAACTAGAGCAATGGAAATACCAGATTCGTAACAAGTAGTTCAAAAACGCGTTGAATTTAAAGAAAAGTAAAAGTCAATAAATAACTAAATGTGAAAGTCTGGAAAACACCATTAAAAACCATAAAATCTAAATAAGAAATTGTTCATACTCTATTACCATGTACATTATTGACTATAGCTTATTTAAAAAGACTTCAAGAAATCATGAAACGCTAAAATTGTGAATTAATTGAAATTGCATCTTTGTACGTGACATTCCAAGAATAGTAATAACCGTAACAAACTGATTTGTACGGCTCTGTTAGTAGTTTCTAAATATAGAAACAATTTTTTTATACTTGGTACTAAAAATAATTGTTCTAAAAGTGTGTATTAAAAAATATGAAAACAGCTTGAAAATGCTGATCGTTATATAAGGTAAAGACACCAACAAAAGGATCTACTACCCATATATTTTTAATTTTAAACTAAATTTTCGTGTAAATTACAAGTTACTTTAAGTAGCAAAACTAAAATTAACAGCTGATACACAACATTCTAAAATATAATAATTAATGATGTTAAATCACCCAATCTTAACAATAGATATTTTTACTCGTGAAAAAGATTGTAGTTTAATTAATATTTTTAACTTTGTTGTAAAGATTTATATAATTTATTTATTTTTAACATTTATATTAGTAGAATATAAATTTTCTTTAAATTTTATTATTTAAAAATTACCTTTGTAAATATTTTTACTCAAATAAAGTCTCTAATAGTGCTCATTATATATAGTTACTAAAGAAAAATTTATAAACACATTTCATTTATCTGATGTATATATCAAAGTAAACAATACGTTAGATATAATCATGTCAATTCTCGGTTATTGAAACGTCACTAATCAACGCTAGAACCTTTAATTTTCACGTTTCATCGTAGTACTATATAGATAATTAGTAATAAACCGTAATGAACTGTTTTTAAAAAGTTAATATTTTAAAAATATTAGTTAAACCTTTTATTAAAATGTAAATAAAAACAATGAACAGAATCTACTTAATAAACACATAAAAATGTACTAAAACCTTTTTAAAATCACTTACATAATGAATCATTGCGTCGGTCACGAGATTCCCGAAATTGCACTCCTCCATCCTGCAGACCCTTTCGTCGCCCACCAGCAGCACCGACGTATTACCCACGACGTGCGACGTTATATTCCCCAACGGTGCCAGCCACTCCATCACCTCTGCCTCGACGTCCTCCGCCTTGGGAATGCTACTATCCACCAGGATGGGCTGACCTTTGATCCACGTGATCTCGCCATTGCCGTCGAAGTCGATCGTCAAATTACCTAAGTACTTGGTGTACGCGTACGCCTGGACTACATAAGCCTTCCTACCGCTAGCCTGCCTGACCACCGTTGGATAAAGTCCGACGGGCTCGTCGACGTCTGGCTGCTTGCCATTGTACAGGAAGGTATTGGTATGGCCACCGATCACCAGGTCGACGTCCTCAACCTCGCGGCCTATGCGCATGTCCACCTCGAAGCCGGAATGCCCGAGGGCGATGATGATGTCGCAGCCCTCGGATTTCAGTAATTTCGCCTCGGCTCGGATTGCCGAGACTTCGTCGATGAATTTGACATTGCCCGTGTTGGCTAGATATATGGTCTCGTTGGTCAGGTAGCCGATCACGCCGATCTTTTTGTCTTTGGCCTTGAGGATCGTGGACTTGGTGAGCTGAGGAATGCTGGCCAGCTCGGGCTCGTCGGTCAGGTCGAGGTTCGCGGCTACCACCGGGAAGCTCGCGTTTTTCAGGAAGGGAATGAGGCCGGCCACGCCATCGTCGAATTCGTGATTGCCTAAGCTCTGTGGTATCAAGATTCGTTGAGGTATTTAGAAATTAGAGATTCGTATGAGATTAAATGCTTTTGGTAAAAAAAAAGAAAAAAAATCAGATTAATGTATTTTTGACGGTAAAGGTCATGCCGATCAGTAATCCCTAAAAAAGTGTACAAATTCTTAAATATTATTTTCCATTAAAAAATTTTAAAATATATTTAAAGTTTGATAGAGACATGAGTAATACATACGTATTTTATC
This sequence comes from Eupelmus azureus, assembly GCA_030522685.1. Lineage (NCBI taxonomy): Eukaryota > Metazoa > Arthropoda > Insecta > Hymenoptera > Eupelmidae > Eupelmus > Eupelmus azureus. The sequence goes on along the minus strand of JAPYZA010009865.1, from coordinate 199 downwards.
GAGTGCGTGAATCATTTCTATAGGCCTTCATGCTGTATTTATTGCCATAATTTTTTATATAGATATATATAGTATATACATTTATTTAAAATTTTCAAATAACATAATAGTAATAAGAAAAATCAATGATTGGTTCTTATTCTTTTACACTTCAAATATATCATGCTTCAAATTTAAGATTTTTAAAGGTTTGTACTTA
>JAPYZA010009864.1:5526-20815 GCA_030522685.1 Eupelmus azureus | reverse complement strand
ATGTTCATTATATTGACTATTCAAATTATTGACAAGGAAATCGCTTATATTAATACTTACAGTAATTTGAAATGATGTTAAAAGTATTCTTAGAAAAATCAGAAAACTTCCCAAGGAAGTAAAAATTAAAAAAACTGGAATAAAATAAAGCGCGTTTCCAATTACAGAAAAAAAACAAGTAGCACTTCAAATAAATGAAATCTTATCGAGCCCCGCGCTTATCCACAAAATACCATTGAATCGAAAGCCGACTTTTTCCTCCATCACCTTAAAACGCGCAGCGACTAATCGCTTTTCCCCAGAAGAAAAAAACCGCCTCGGCAAGCCAATCCGTCAATCCCGAAGCGGAAGCTCGATCCACTGCCGGGGCAGCGGCGGAAAGGCCCGAGAAGAGAAAAGCATCGAAAGAAGCGACTTACCCGCATTTCCGGAAACTGGCTCTGGTAGGTGTTGAGCGGCACGAGGACCTGGTCGGCTAGCTTGTGGGCGAAGTCCTGCCAGAGCATGTCGAGGTTCTGTGCCTGCACGTAGAGCATGTCGTGGCCGGTCCACTGGCTCTCGTAGATCTCGTTCAGCGAGTCCATCAGCGACTTGGACGCCTGCTGCACGGCTGCGAAAAGAGAAAAGGGAAATCCGATTCAGAGCTCGTTCAGGCTTGTTGTGGATTATGGCTTGGCCGATCGTTGGGGGGAGGGATCGTTGGCATTATTTATTGGCTGCTCACGATCAAGACGAGCGGAATGGTTCAATTGTCGCTGATGAGAGAGTTATGATTGTTCACGGAACGATATTTGGGTCGGTGATCGCTGGGTTGTCATTTTCTTGTGTACAATGTTTCGCTGGAATTTTTATGGTAAATTTTGTAACTGTACTCATGTTTCGATAGATTTTTAAGATATAAATGTTTCCCAAGACTTAAAAGTTAAATTACGGATCCGATGGTTGAATTGATTGTTTTTATTGTTGTTATTGTCGGTTACAACGATAATTTTTAATTTGTTTGCTTTTCATTTCCGGAAGAGAAACTACATTCATTACACCAACCAAGAATTTGAACATCGTCAAGAATTTCATCATTATTTATAGGGCTTCTAATTTTATTATTTTATCACCAGCGCTGTTTCTTTTAAACGATTATTTAATACCATTCATTACAACGTCGTCAAATCTAGCTTTCTTTTTATAAGTGCATTATTTTCAGGTTTCAAAGGTCGTATAAAAACTTTCTACTATTGCGCAACCCACTGCAGAAAAACTAGTTCTCATTTAAACTTTATCCCCACTGTAAAATAATTAATGTGCCTGCTACGTATTATCACGGCCATCGTACATTTTTACGTCCTGAAAGCCAGTGCATCGTTACCACTTTATAGCCATCATTTTCGACTTAATACATTTTTCCCCGCCGAAACTAAAAACTTTCGCATTCACCAGGCGACTTATCGCCTCTCCCACACGTCGTCATAAAAGAACAAACGCTCTCCCGTTCTCCTCCCCCTAATCTCTTCTCCATCTCCCTCTCGCGACGGATACTTAATATCTTTAACAGCCTCGTTAATGCTAGACTAAGTAAGTCATTTTCGCGCAAATTAACGCAAAAAAAAGCAGGGAGAACGCGCTCGCGCATTCCGCGCTCGGTGACCGCGTTGAAATGCATTTTACAACTGCCTGAATATTGAATATTCATGCGCTCGCGCGCGCGGGCTCTGGTACAAGCTGCCAGCCGTGTCCGTTATTATCTAAAACAAACAGCGAGCGCAAAAAGGAGAGTTTCGATTACGCGTTGACACTGCCCGAGCGTGCAGCTTTAAACGAGAGCGCGCGGGAGAGGAAATTTCTCTTGCGGTTTTCCTTGAAAGGGTCAGTATGCAGCGCAGTGCTGACGTTATTGAGTAGGAAAAGAAAACGCGTTGCGTATAAGAGAAATAGATTGTCTTGTCTATTCCAAATACAATCGCAGCTAGCGATTTTGCAGGTTGTCCTGCTAAGGAGACTAGGGTGCAGTGCGTCAATCCGAATAACAGCTGGCGCGCTGCTCTCGTCTCCGCTAAAGTGTTTGTAAGCTGGCTCGGTCTTGAAATAAAGATAAGGAGATCGGCAGCGGTTATTACCTTACTTTTAGGACACGGCGTACTACTAAATTCCCGATCGTTCAAACGGATAGCACCCCGCATAAATTAACATTGACACACACGAAATAGCCTAAACACTCAAAATCTCTCAATCGCAGCGTCATTAAATCTCCCTCAAGCCAGACTCGCGGAGCGTCAATATAATCGGCGCCCGCATCGGCAACTCCTCTTTCACGCACCCATCAGGCAAATGCGTCGAATACCAAACGCAGAAATACCTCCCTCTCTCTCCCTTTCCCGAAGCGAATCGAACCTCTCGCAGCTCGCTGCGCGCGAGCTGCACTTTCCCGACCCACTTCTGGCCGCAGGGACGCGCGCAAGTGCGTTCACCTGTGCAGCGAGGCTCGCGCGCGCGTTCGGCGTATATACAGCCTTAGCTCGGCAGATAAGGCGGCGCGTAATCGGCGATGCGCGTCAGGCGTGTTTACATACGGAAAAAGCGCGAATTCCGAGAGCGATGAGCTAGTGACGAGCGTGGTTCTTGGCTTTTAGGAGGAAGTGGATTCGAGATAGCGCCTGAGTGGAGGATGCGATAAGGTGGGGGTGATGATTTAGGCGTGACTTTGGCTGACGATGCGGAGGTGGTTTAGAGAGTCGTGAGATCTGGGGGTTTCGGAAGTTGAGCTTCGCGATGCTGGAGGGTTATCGGATTGATGCGGTTGATGTATGCGTTATGATAGCGAGTTCTAGTTCCGAAGTGTATATAGGTGTTGATTTAGCGAGCAGCAGCGACTTTTAATGAAGTTGGTTACATAAATGATCGTTAATTTATTATCGGCCGGTAGGAGGAGACGTAACATTTATTTGTCTCGATTCTGCTTATCCGCATTAAATTATGCTCGAGCTGCCGTTATTTAGATATTGAGAATATTCCAGATCACGAGGCGCATTTTTTTTCAAACGTAACTAGGGCAAGTCGTAAGTACACGCACGTAATTGAGTTCGCGTAAAAAATAGGAAACCTGTTTATGCGTGTTAAAAATATTTAAGACTGAAAACTCGACTGTCGTCATAAAAACGTTAAGAAATGTCTCACGATGCCGCGTGCATTAATGCTCATTAAGTTACGTAATTAATTATAAAAGTTTCTCAGCGAGTTAAATACTTCCAGGTGAGTAATATCTGTCGAACTATTTTTCCGGTTTTCCACACGCGGAAAGACTTTTGCAATTCTATTTATTATTCATAATTTATTTAGAGCAGTTTACAGCTGATTTACCTTTTTAAAAATAATAATACACCTACAAGAAAATCAATAGAATACTAAAATAGCTGAGTAGATATTTCACACGGCTGTTTCTCATGCTTTTTGCTAAACATAATGATTCTCCCCTGAACTAAAACTTCAAATATATGTAGTACACAATTTATATCAATGTTAATAATCTAGATAATCATCAAGCTTTGAATACGTTCAAATATTACCGTTCTAAAACAACGAAGAAACTCATACGAAAATCCATTCGCAAATAAAGTAATAACACCACGACTATATTCACACCCGAAACAAAAATCCAACATCTCATTCACAGCAAGCACTCAATTTGCATAAGCAACAGAAACCGCTCAGACACAGCCCGAAATTCCTAGAGTAATTATTGGGTCAATCGAAACCCAAGCCCCCGAGCACGATCGACAGCAACAAGGTAAAACTGTTCCCCCCCAAAAAAAACATTGTCCCAAAACCCAGCTCGATCGTTCGCGCGCACGTATATACAACATCGACGCCATCAGTCGTACATACACAATGCCCAGACCAAAAGTCAGCCGCGACATTCGGCCGGGATACATCCCGGGGGCCCAGAAAGCTTCCCGTAGTGCCGCGCGGGTGAGATACCCACTCGGCCTCGCGCGCACCCATAAATCGGCTGCTGCTGTTGCAGCACAGCACGCGCACCTAGAGCCGTATATACGTCACGTTCGAGATTCTCGAAGGGGGTCAGATACACGCAGGCACACAGAGCTACAGATACAGAGTAGGAAACATGCACACATAGAGGGAGAGAGTGGCGAGAGCGGGGGTGACGCAACGCGAGACTCGTCGCGAGTTATGCTCGAGTTTCAGGCGCGCGCGTAAGTTAAATTCGAGTTTTCGGGCCTATTTTATAAATAGACCAGCGCTGCAGAGAGCGCAGAGAGCCGCGGGAAAATGTCGTGAGAGAGTGGGCGCTTTCTCGCTTTTTTTACGGTTTTGTGGATTTTCGAGGCTCCGGGGTGGGCTGGTTCGAGGAGGAGAGATGCGAGAAGTTACTTACATCGGACACACCTGATGTAGTTGTTGAACTCCTTTTGCAGTCTGTTGGCGGCATTCTGCTGCCTCGTGAAGTTCTGCAGGTGCTCGTCGAATATGTCGTCTGCTGTCCGATCAACCTTGCCCAGATTCTGTAGGAACTGTAATGGCAAAAGAATTTTGAATTAGTTTTTTTATGGGGCGGGTGAAGAGTACGTGAAAATAACCAATTTTGTATACAATAAAGGTCTTTAGTATTTATGATAATTGTGCATTTAAGATAATTGAGTTTCAGTTAATTGGATGAGTCAGAATTTTTTTAAATATGTGATTAATATTGTTGAAGATTAAAAATAATTATCATCACAGATTACTTTAGAGAGTTGAGTCAGGCTAGATTAACCGGAATCATGGCTATTTTTACTGAATAAAAAAATCAATAATTTTTTTATTTTTATCGCAGTTATATAACTTTAAAACGATACGAAGGCAAATGTCTATATTTTAAATATAACCTAGGAAAAAAAAAATGATACTGCGTCTTTGATGTTCTTTTGCTAAAATACTGGGGCTTATTATTTTATTACAATTCGTATAGTAAGTATCGCAAAGTAAGATATAAAATTTTCCACATGGATTAAAATATCCATTACATCTATTCTGCAAGACACTATAATAATTTGAATTTATATACTTCAACAATCAATACGCATTAACAAGCTTACAAGCAAAATAAAGACATCATAAATGACTCCATGCGCCCCTGAAATCTCGGCCAACCTCGCGCGACCTTCCGAGCCTCGCGCACACAGCTCGCAAAGTTCCCAGGACATTGTGCCATGAGACATAAAAGAGCTTTGAGCTCGGAGTCACCTACACGGGAATCCAACCGTACATAATAATCGCTCGCCTGCTAGAGAAAGGTGAGCGAACGCTGCTCTCGCGTTGAGAACAGATGAGGACGCGTGGGCGAATATATCGTAGGTTGCTGCCAGGCATCCGTTTTCGGACCTCGCGCAATCCTATATATCGTAAATCCGGAGCAGCGCGACTTTCGGAGGATTACCTCATCCCGCGAGGCTTTCGGCTCGCTAGCTCGATTGGGACACAAGTGCTGGCTGTTTTATGTAGGAAATCATCGCGTATAAGGTAGCTTGGAGGTTTTGGCTATGGTGGATTTTTTAGGAAAAGAAGCATGGGAGGAAGTGGTTTTGAGGTGGGAGTGGGTGGAGATTAGGATCTTTGGTGTTTCTGTGGTGACATGGCTGAGCGTGGCGGCAGAGGCGATTGACGAAATTTTTAGGGGCTTTTTTGAAAGTTGAGAAAGTTTTGTTTGGAGAGCCGGAACGTTGAGATTAGCGGCGTTGGTGGCTGCTCTGTTTAATTTTACACTTTTTGAAAGAATTTTGTGGTACTAAAATATAATGGTGCGAATTCTGAACTTTTCAAAATGCTACGAATATTATGATTATGCCGAATCATCTGAAAATCTTAAAAAGATTTTGTTTTATTTTTCTCGTATAAAAAAACAAAAGCACTTTCGCTTAGATAACTTTATCAAGCGTAGCATTTATCCCCGTATTATTCAATATTATTCAATTCCCCGTATAACCGACCGGAGTACCGATAAATTTCAACTTTTATTTATTTCAAAAGTCTTGTTTACAAAAATATCCAAAAAAGTATAATCTACAGCGCAATTCCAGAAATATACATACGAAGTCCACCTGCAGTCGGCGAACCAGGTTTATTTAGGCAACCGGCTGAACGTCATAAATGTCTCGTAGAAACTATTAGGACACTTGCGCTTATACAACGACTACATAATAATTTACGTGATGCCTTGTTTCACGCATATAAATTACACTCGCAAGCTGCGATAAAAGACGTGCCGCAATATCCAAGCGAATAACGCAAAAACGTGTCATTACTATAAGATCACTGACTTTTACCATTAATCTTCTTCGAGCTAAAAAATCATCATTCAAGCAACAATCTCTCAAGCTCACCGCTATCATCAAGCGCGCGCGGCATCGAATTTAAAATCCTTGAAATAACTACCTCGGCCAAACCTTTAGCTAAAGCCGCTCCTTTATATCTCGGTGCACTGAACTTCTCGCCGATAACCTTTATTTCTTCACAGTCAGCGGAGAAAGGCGCGCGGGGATAATTAGCATCGAAATCCGCGAAAAAGAAGATACGATACAAAGAGAAGAATCGGAGCGCCTCGCGCGGGAAAATCTAGCCTCTTTCGTGGCGTTGCTCGAGCCAGTTTCGCGGAGCTGCGCGCCGACGCTGCATTTGTACGCGGATACTTTGCGCGTGTTGCGTAACGCCTAATCGCAGAGATGTTTTTCTTTGAACTTTGCGGAGGCCTTCGGTGTCTAACTATGCGCGGTGTGTATCGAAATTAGAATGTAATATTTTCTAATAGTATGCGATCAGCTGTAGAGGCGAAACGTTATTTATCTTCTGGTATAATTATGGGTCATAGCTCTTTATTATGTATATTTATTAGTGCGAATATAGGTCGGTACTTAAGTTGGTACTTGATATAGTTATAAATATTCGAATATTCTACCGAATTTTTATGGCGCTATCCTTGAAAATCGATAAAACATACTTTATTACTCGCAATAAAGGCCAAAACGCATATATCTACGCACGGTAATAAACACGCACACTTCCCCGCAATTCCTAAAAGAAAAAACCTATCTATGCACACACCGTCTACACCTCAATGTAGACGTTACGCTCGCTCATAAGCAAAACAGGAAAGACGCGCCGCAAAAAAGCACCACTGCAGACGGGCAAAACGGCGAGATAATTATTGCAGCGCGGACCTTAACACCTCCCCCCTTCTTCTGCGCATAATTACATTGTTATACGCCTGCTTGGCGGCTCTTTTTCGTCTCTAACTCGCCGTTCCCAGGGCGTTTTCATAATTCATACGCGTAATGCAGCCGTTTTTCCGGGCGCGCCGAGCGAGAAAAAGGTTAAACGCCGCACGGACGCGCGAGGCACTGTTTTCAAGTGCAAAAGCCACGAGAGGAGGAAGGAACGCGCTTCGTTTTCTATGAGAGCGCGCGAGCGAGTTTAACGAGCGATCGTGAAAAGAGCGTCGGTTTTATGGAGGCGCTGCTCTTTTTTTCGGGGTTACGCAAGCTGTTGTGCGTGCCGAGTCTTGCGCGCGGTTAACGGCGAGAATATTATGTGGGACGCGGCGAGGCTTCGACTTTTAGGGAAAATACGGCGTTGGGATGATTTAGAGCTGGATTTAGCGCTGACGGTTGAAAGGCTTAATTTGGAGCGCGATTGAGATGGCTGGTTACGGCTTTGTGATACTTTGAATAGCGTTTTTAACACCTGTCCTTTAACTGGCGCTTAACGGATCGAGCTGGGGTTTTATTAGAGGTGGTATTTAGTGAAAATTTTTGAATGGAAAATTAAACAGAGCTGATTAAGTTTTAATTGGGTTACTTAAATATTAATGTAATCGAGATAATTGTGGCTGTTACTTAGCTCTTAATTAGGCCCTTACAAAATTTGAATGATTGGACCGGACTAATTAACTTTCTATTCCGGGTATAAATAATGCACGCTACATTATATCATGAGTATGATAATCACCAAACAAACGTATTTTATTAAATAAATTTGACGAAAAGATTGAATTACTATAATCAGTTATAAGTGAAACCTTAAATCATATTAGCTAAAGATAATCAAATTTATATCTGATTTAAGGAAGTTGATTTGAATCTATAATAAACTTTTCTCATTTACGTAAGAATTTTTTTTAGAAAACTGACGCGGCAAGCTTAACAAACTAATTATTACCCTCTTGATCGATACTACAGTATTTTTAACCAGAACATGATACTTTGTGAATTAATTAATTATATTTTCTGATTAAAAGCTTTTCCAACCCCCAAATACAAAAACAAACACACAAAAAAAAAAAAAAAAAAAAAAAAAAAAACCTATTGACCGACATTTCCCAGCGAGCTTCCACTCCAATTCCGCGAGTGAACTGAACGTCGGGAGCCCTCGGCGCTCGCTTCCGCAGCATAATATCACCAGCAGAGCGCAACAATGTATGTCAAGCCACTCCAGAGCTACACCGCGATCCAATTCGCTTGGGTATATATACCCTGCGGGCTTGAGAGGTGCTTCTAATTGCGCTGCTGGCCCCATCGAGCCATTTCGCGAAAGGAGCCGGCTCCGGCCTTCGCGCGATAATAAATCATATCTAAGAGCCGCGGCGAACGGTTCTCCCGGCTTCTGCTCTCCGAAAATATACATCTCGCGCGCGAGCAACGAGAGGGTTTAAAGAGCGCGCCGGGAATGCGAGAGAACCGGATGAAAGGAGCGGGATCAGCGCGATCGATAGGCCGTGATTGATGGATCGCGCACACTTTCGGCTCGCGGTGTATAGGCAACGGCTTACTCTCGGCGAGCGCGCCTTTTCATTGATGTGTTGTCTCCTGTGTTATTCTACGTCGCGGTGTGATGGATTGTTGTCAAATATTTGTGAACGGAGCTCCCTGGAATAATCACGTCGATGCATTTCCGCGGTTGGGCTGCCGCAGCGGTATATGACTCGATGCTATCGAAGCGCGCGCTTTTTTAAACGAAAAATTAGCTCGCTGGGAGAAAGAGCGTCGATATACACTTTCACAAAAAGCCCCGGCGATTTATTCGCCCTTTCGCGCGAGCCGAAATTCATCCCGCCGGCGAACAAGTGCACAGCCGCGCTCGCTTACACGTATATATATAAGCTCTCGGCGCGAGAGCGCATGTAGCTCGGCGGCCCGTTACTTCGGCCACGACCTTCCGCCTCGAGCGTGCGAGTTCCACGCGCATGCACACACGTTTACATACACATACACACTCGCACAGATGCGCGCGCGAGCGCGAAATAGCCCGGCATCAGCTCCGTAATTCCAACGCGGAGCAGTCCGCCGAATGCGGTATTTTTGCGCGACGTCCAGTCCAGAAAGCCGAGCATTACTGGAGTGTGTAATGCAAAGACGGAATGGTCCGTGTGTGTGTATGTGACTTGGCGGTTTTCTGGACGAAGAGGGAGGAGAATAAAAACGGTTATCTGGGGGCCAGCATCGCGCGCGGGACGAATAAAAGGAGAGCCGTGCAACTCGAGGAGTCGATATTAATTTTCTTTTTTTTACCTGTGTAGGAAGAGGCGATTCTATCGCGCGGTGTCGAAACGGCCGCGCGTGGGCTGATAGAGCTAGGGAGCGCGGTGGCTGCAGTATTGCAGCTACGGCTGATGATTTGCGTTATGATTTAATTGTCATTCTGAAGAATGGTGTGGATTTCACAGTGGGAGAGCAGATGATGCTGAAGTAGATACGGGGAGTTGAATTTATTAGGCTGGCTTTGTGCTCGGCGGCTGTTAGATCGGTAATTGTTTATTTGTATTTATGCGAGCGCGGAAGTGGCACGATGACCTTGGCCATTGGAGTTCGATGGGAAGCGTTGGATTACATAAAATTCGCGATAAAAATTGCGTAATGTTGCTTCACTCGAATCACTTTACATTTTGTGTGGGCTCGTTAAGTGTCTTGGAAATATTGCTAACCTAGAATTATAGGTCGACATAGAGTTTAGTTTTTACTGCTGTAAAATACTGTGTGACCATAAGTATGGATAAATTACTGGCTGCCACCTGAGCACTAGCGTGTCCCATGATTTTTCACCATAGATTTATTGGACATGTAGTTCTTTCGGGGCTAATTGAATAATGAATTATACTCACTTGCTGATTACATGTATTCCATAGACCACCTAGTTTTTTTCAGAACAATGAATTGGAGATACGTTTTCTTACTTTAATTGCCATATTATTTTTTAGATAAAGTATATCTATTCCAGCCCAACTCTTTAAGAACTCTTTTAAGAAAATGCATACAATTAAAAGAACACAAAAACCGAACAGTCCGAAAAAAATTCACAATTCACTAAAAGCCAGCGCGCTCTATTAGCAACATCGAGTCAAAGGAAATCGGGTGCACAAAGCGCGCTTATCTAATTAAAAATCTCCTCTTAACTAATTAATCGAACAAAAGTCGTGTGCCACGTCCTCGTGTGTATATGCTTTCAGCAGTCCTAAAGTCTCTTTCCCTCCGCGACCGCCATGACAAAAAAAAGGAACGCCATAAAAAATCGTTTGCCACGGTATTTTATCGGGCGCGCGCATCGCTCATTAGAGAATCGGGAAACTCGCGCCGATAAAAACACCTAATATTCCTATATATTCCTACGTGTCCCCTTGGCGGTGCGGCGAAACCGGCACGTATATAGAAAAAGAGAAGAGCCCAGTCGCTTTAGAGGAAACCGAGAGAAAGAGAGAGAGAGTCGGTGAGCGAAGCTATGCTAAATGGACTAACGGTTTAAGAAAACGCGCTAAAGCGACGTCTCTCGAATAGGTAATATGCGTGGTAGGTGTGTAAGAGGGCCAGCGCTGACGACGAAATTCGGTTCCCTGTGTTCTTTGCGCTTTCGTTGGATTTCGATTTTTTCGAGGCGTGATGAGAGTGCGGGAATAGGGTTAAGCCGCCGGCTGCTGTGGGTGGGAAAATTTGGGATGCAGACGGCTTGGAGTTCATTGAAATTCGGGCCTGGAAGTCGGCGGTGCTAAAGTTATCGGTGCTAAAAGCGTCTCGAATTTGAGCCTCGTATCGAAATTAGAGCAAGAATTTGTTGGTGGCTCGGCTAGATGAGAAATTTTCGTTTTCCGTAGATTTTAAATCTGGCATGAAATGTTGCATTATGCGAACGCAGTGTGTGATCTCATACAATAAATTTGTTATATGCAAGCAATTGAATAACTATCGATATATTTCTGTCTGGGATTATCTGTGTCATAGACAGTCTTAAACTAGCACAAAATTCCAGGGAAATTCTAATTTTAAATGCTGCTAATATTAAACTTTTTGATGCAATTATGTAAGAATTAGAATAAAAAACATTTCATTAGAGATGCCTAGCAAACCTATAAATTAAATTTTAAATGACCATTAAATTTTATTTCTAATTTTTGATAAAGTTTGCCTCTTTTTCTACTGAAAATGAACAAAAATCATGAAATAAACAGAAAACATAAACAGTATTACTGGATAAGAAATAAATGAAAAAGAAAAGCAGGAAAATTTTGGAAGAGCCTGACCTCTGTCCTGAGCGGAGTTTTCGCAACGGAAATAGAACAGTCCACTCTCCGGGATTTTATTAATAGTTAAAGCAGATGACGCGAATGTTCCGTTGCACAGCTATTATTGTGTTCGTTCCCTTTCGATTCCCATTGACTACTAACTGCGTTTCGTTGTTTCGGAAATGTCTATAATTATCTCATTAAAATAACTGCTTGTATTGTAACAGTCTATTATACGAAGATCTTCAATTAAATTTTAAGTCAGCGATGAATGAATTTTTTTTATCATTCCAAAGTTTGAGTTAATAAAGACATTTCTTAATTTATTTATTTAAATTTAAGTGACTTAAAAAAGAGTTTTAAGCATAATATTTTCTTAAATTTTTATCGCAAACCGACATCTTATTTTAAAAGTACATTTATTTTTCTTACATAATATTCATGTACGAGTGGACGTTTAACACAGATTTAAAATTTTCAGGAAATGTTTAAATTTTTTAATCATGTACATATTCGCTCATATTTGTCGATATATTCCGGTCGTTCATTTTTTGCATAAATGATACCGTTATTCAGCCTATAAAATGCTTTACAGTTGCTTCAAGAATAAAATTATTACGCCCGGCACTTTTTAAAACTTCAAAACCTTCCATTAATTCGCGAAACAGGTTTCGGCGAGTTCGATAATAAAGTAAAACTAATTACGAAGAAGTTCGTAAATATATTCGCGTTAAGCCATAAAAAATAGTTTCGCACCAAGTTTTATTCTGCCAGCGCGAAAATTCTAGCATCGTGCTAAATATTCCCGCGAGCTAGAAGCAACAAAAGGCTTACACGGTTTTCCTTTAAAATTCGCTTTCGAGGCGAGCGAAACGCGAAAAAAACTGCATCACTTGCGAAACTCAACACCATCTGCCGTGACGTATTGGTCGAAACTGCGAGGTATATGTACATCGGTGGTGGCTAGCTGCCTTTTAGCGACAGATAAGATAAAACAGGCGAGTATGAATAATATATAAGAGCTGCTGCTCACGCGAGTGAGTACACACGCGCGAGCCAGTTTATTGTATAAATAAAAACTTCTTTGTCAGTTTTATCAGGATCGACGCTCGGATGATTTATTCTCTATTAGCTTGTATTTTTATAGTAATAAGGTTGTGTTTTAATAATTTTTAGGACTTGATGCAATAGGTAAGGGAGTCTAATTTGTTAATTGCAGAGAATGATTATTATTAAGTAGTAAGATTCTATATTGTTTAGTGTAATGGTGAAGTATCAAATATTTTTGTAGGAATCATTTTTGCTTATTCTATTTATATATTAAACATTTTACGAGTATCTTCCACTCTAGTCAATCTTTACCAATAACTAAAAAGTTTTGGATTCATTCCAAAAATATTTTCTTCCCAACATTAGGGAAAAACGAATTTCAAAATTTTTTAAACTAAACTATTACATGAATATTTACAAGTTATTACTTTTAATATTGCAATTGGGTTTAAAAATTTTTTATGATTATAAATTAAAACCTTTAATCAGTAATAGTCTAATTCAATCATATCATTGTATATCAACGATTTAACACGTACGAAAACATTTAAGTACATCGATAATTTGTATGAGAAAGAGCGTCTTTACTTTTACTGATATACTGTCCGTTGCGAATTTTAATACTTTGTAAAGATAATAAAAAAAATCTCGGCGAAAAATAAAGTTCCCATTAAACGTAGGCACGTAAAGAATCACCTACTTTACGCAGCTGAATTCCAGTGAAATCAGTAAATTCTTTTCTTCGTGGGATCTTAACATTTCCAGGCACGATTTGGAAGTATTATGCCCATAAAAAGTGAAAAATATACGCACTCTTTGTTTCATTTTTTCTCTTTCGCGAAAAACCATATTCTCATATCCTGCGTAGTAGTATATTTCTTAAATTTCTAGTAAATTTCTAGCATCTCTCTAAATTTTCTTGGACTGCAATTACGGCGTTGCAGTAGCTTAAGTTCTCGGCATAAATTATACAATATGTAGCCTGGGGATTAATAGCTAAATTAGTTAAGGAAACGATTACGAATAAAATTTTAATGGAGTTATATTTCGAGCGATTCAAGTGATGTAATGGAACGAAAAATTGTTTCCTAAATAAGAAAAACACTTTTCGCAGCGTAATAATTTAAATATAAATACACTCTCGTCGCGGCGCAGTTGTGCGCGCGCATAATAATAAATTTCAATTAGAGTAAATTGTGCACTTGAGCACTTTAAAACACGGCGTTATTGCCGCAAGAAGTGCAGCGCAGAAAGCAGTATTGCACGAAGGCGCAGCGGGAAAACTACTGTTTTCAAAGGAGAGCAAAAAACTGAGCATGCAAAGAAGAATTCAGAACAACCTGCTCCCCAAACACATCTTTACAATCAAAAACACACTATTCTATACACATTCGCAATCACCTAAATTCCGAATCCGATCAATCAATGAACAATCTCAACCAACGTCCCACGCTCATAACCCAACGAACCATCGACACACCTTCTACGAAAGCCCCCCTCCCAAAATCATTGAACCCAAGCGGAAGCGAGAGAGAGAGAGAGAGCCGTCCAGTGCATCACACACACTGGGCTTTGCTCGCGGCGAAAGGGTCCGCACTAATTTGGTTCCAGGGACGATGGCCGAGCGGCTCGCGCGCGAGCGAGCGGGGAATCGGAATGTTGGCGCGGAGCTGTTCGGACATCAACCTCGCCGAGCTACCTGCTCCGCCTCGGCCGACCTTCTCTCGACCGAGAGCCGGTGCAGCGCCGAGAGCTTCTTTGCTTTTAATTCTGGAGCACTGTGTTTTTCTGCCCGAGCGCCGCTCCTCTAGCACCTGCTTAGGTTTCGGGTATTGATAGATGGATTTGTCATGCTTCGGGACGTTGGTTTTGAGATCGAGGGGGAATGGATTCAGGTGTTTTTGGAGGTGTGGCAGATAAGCTTGGGTAAGCTCGGGAGAGAGATTGGATTATAGTAAAGTTTGTTGCTGGCTTGTGCAGATTAGGTTGATCCACCTTTGCTGACAATAAGTCGCTAGTATATAAACTTAATTTTGCATTTAAATTTGTATTACGCTGCTCCTTGAAGATTCTTACACGGTAATCAATGCATTTTTGATATCTGTAATAAAAGCTCTCAACAACAAAAATGATTGATCATCGCTCAAACAGCATGTATCTTTTCCCAGTAAAAATACCGTATCCACCCAAACCCATCTCAAATTTCCATCTCTTTTCCAAGTAATCAAACCCCACTATCTCCAACAAAAACCATAACCCAAAATTTTCCAAAAAAAAGCACGAATCTTAGATGACCCAGGCCGAATCTAAAACCTCCAAAAGAGGCGATAAACAGTTGCACAAAGATCTCGACAGAGCAGGAGAGAGGAGGTACAAGAAGCCGACCAGTCCTGCACGGCCCACTCGTTCTCATTCCTTCTTTCGTTCCACTATCTCCGCGGCTGCGGCGGCGGCGGCCGAGATAACGGAATCCCCGGCGTTTGCGCGCGCGCGTCCGTCCCTGCGATTCATTCCACGCTCCGCGTGTATGTGTGTGTGTGTGTGTGTGTGTGTGTATGTATACGTTCGCCTATAGCCGAAGCGAGTAAAAGGACAGGGGGTCAAGAATGTTTCCAAGGCAATCGAAACCAGCCGGATTCTTGGGGCCGCTGCTCCGGATACTTCTCCCGGCGGTTCCTCTTAACCGACAGCGGCGAGCTGAAATTT
>JAPYZA010009858.1:0-10725 GCA_030522685.1 Eupelmus azureus | reverse complement strand
AAAAAAACAGTACGCGCTCGAAAAACAAGAGCCGGCTGTAACTGGAAAAGCTTTGTTCAAAATCCAGCCAGTCGGAAACACGCAGCTCCCCCGCGGAGAGCAGCTCTCGCGCCATTAAAAAAAAAAAAAAAGCCCTCTCGCAAAAATCACGCTAATCCGGGGCGTTTCGCCGATTCTCCCGTTCTACGGCCCGGATTCGCTCTCCGCGTTCGTTCTGCGCACACACACGGCCCTCTCTCTCTCTCTCTCTTTCTCTTTCTCTCTGGCAGCCGAGCTGCGCAAAGGGAGGTATGGCGGACGGCGCGCGAGAATGGTGCGGATCGATAAAAGGGGGAGAGCGAGAGAGAGAGAGAGAGAGAGAGAGAGAGAGAGAGTGAGCGACGGCGGCGGCGGCGGCACAAATGAAAAAGAGAGAGAGCGAGCGAGCGAGAGAGAGTCTGATTGGCGGGGTAAGGCGGGGGCGGCCGCGCCACCTAGCCAATGAGCGCGGCTGCCCTCGATATACCTACCTATATATACATACGAACACAAACGCGTTGCGAGCGAGCCTACCAGCGAAATCACTGATTTTTACTCCTCTCTCTCTCTCCCTCTCTCCTTTTCTCTCTCTGTCTCTCTCCCGAGCTCTAGCGGCGTGTAGTGATTTATCGACGAGGCGCATTGTCATCGCGCGATGACTGCTGCTGCTGCTGTTTTTTCCACATGCGAAAAATTGAAAAGAGAGAGAGAGAAAGAGCCGAGCGGAAAACAAAAGGGGTGGAATTTGGATTAAAAATGCATGGCCTTTTTCGAGCTATGGAGAATTTTACGCTCGGCGCTCTTTTTTTTGCAATAATACCAGGCGCACGCAACCGGCCGCTGTGTGCTCGCTGTGTTTGCCTTTATTCTTTAAATCGTTAATATTGGAAATGGAAATTTTTTTTCAGTCAGCATGTCAGCAACGCGCTACCCGCCAGCCGCAATTGAGCGCGTATTTTCCCGAGGACATTTAGCTAAAAGAACAAGTAAAACATTTCCTTTTATTAACGAGGCCAGATTTGCTTGGTAATTTTAAAGGCGGCGCCTGGCACTGTTTCAGCGCATTCCTTTTTGTACAAAGTTCGGAATAATGTAATGTAATATTTACTTTTTCACGGCTTTTGCTTGTCAAATATTTTCATTTGAAATTCTCTTTATTGACTTTGTACTCGAGCTGAGTCACAAATAAATATTTCAAATGGTTATTCAATTTTCGTTGGAATTGTGCTGGGTGCGAGTTTTCCCGGAAAAATTAGCGTGCTTGCACGGTAACCGCGCGGGATAATGTCGTGACTACCCGGAAAATCATGGTGCTGCGTGGTAAAAAATATTTTATACGGAAACTCCAAAATTTTTACCTAGTGCATAATAATTTTTTGGTTAAGCATTAAAATTATCTTGCGGTTATCGCTAATTATAGTAATACCTTTATTGAAACCGTATCAATATTTCTACAATGTGCAAATGCCAATATCTTGTGCCATTTGTCTAAAAGCAAATTCTCACATTAAAAAATACAAATGAAACAACTCTGCCAACCGTAAAAACAATAACCAGAATGATAGTCGCTAGTTTTCTCATAAAACGAGGCAAGTGCATTAGCGCGCTCAAAGTCGGCAACGGCAGGGGGGGGGGGGCAATAAAAGGAGCGCGAAATAAAGGCAAGGCAATCCTCCTTGAAACGCGCATAATTCAGACGCTCGGCCGGAATTCGCCCGGCGAGCAAACTGCATTTCGCCGGCTCCCAAACAAGAGATAAAAAGTCCAGGGGGCCCGACCTTTAAGTTGCACGCGAATCGGACTATTACATTACGAAATTTCATAAATTCCCTTTAGCGAGGCTCTTAGACGCCCGGCGCGCCGGCCCGTGTTTTTCTCCTGCAATAGTAATGAGCGCACCTCGCCGGATACGACCCGAGGCTTTACCTACAGCTATATCTCGTATACACACCTATACCCGACGCCCTACCCTCGCGGCTCGCTTGCCTACTGCAGCCTCCTTCTTTATTTTTTCAAAAATATTATTTTGTTATTGAGTGAAGGAATGTGTTTAAGACTTTTTTTAAAGCGCTACGTAAAACTTAAAGTTACTTGTTTGTTGTTTGTTGTTTGGTTATAGTTCGACAGCTGAAGATTATATGTCATTATTATGAAAAAACCTAGCTCAAGAGTTAAATGTTGCTTCATCATTCAATTTGTATAGTTTACTAGTTTTAATTCGCATTTCTATATTACTGATCTGTTACGCGTATGAATTTTTTAATTCAACATTAAATAAATAAAATCTAGCTTGTAAATATCATTAATTAAATAAATAAAATCTAGCTTGTAAATATCATTAATGATCCCTGCTTACTCAACATTAGCTTTTTCAATATTCAAGCGAAAAAAATAAATAAAGATTTTCAAAAGTAGGCAATAATTTGATTAAATCATAAATATTTCAAGCTATATTCATAATAGTGCGAGTACTCGAGAGAAAACAAGCGCGCAAACATTTATAAGCAGGCACATCAATATTATATTAAACAAAATCTGCGAAGCTCGCGCTAAACTGAAATCGATCACTTTCGACTAATAAAAAGTGTACTAGACTCCCAGCTTCCTGTCCCACCAAATCACCCAGCTCGACGTTAGCAATTCATTCCAGTTCAATAACTCAATTTCGCCTTTTGACCCAAATGCGCAGCAACCGACCACTAAACCTTCCCAAACCAAAATTCAAAAATAACGAGACCCAACCCATTCGACATTAACCATAACCCAACGCCTAACCACGCCTCTCGCTCAAAAAGCAAATTTCCAGAAAACGATTACCGTCACCGCGTTTTCACTCCCCCCACGAAGCAAACAGCCACACACGCAGTCAGCTGGACACACAGGCCGCAAAAGTAGCGGAAGAAGTAAAGCGAAGTAAATTTGCGGCGGCGCCGGCTGATACTAGTGTGTGCGCCACAAACACGAGGGATGCGCGTGTCTATCATCCGCGAGTGACCGGCCCGCTCTCACTCTGGGCAAACAGCCACGTCGAATAGCTCAGCGTCCGGGCTCTAGCCTGCCGCTGCTGCTGGCTAGTTGATTTTCCTCACAGAGCTGAATAATGGCCGCTGTATCTTCTGTGGCGAGCTTGTGTGTACACAGAGAAAGCTCATTTGACTCTTGCTGAGTAAATCGTCGGCTGCCCCGCTCTCTCGGTCTGCGCTAATTTTCTTCGCTTTATTCGTGTGGGGGAAAAGTTTTTTTTATCGTATATGCCCTGTTTGTTCACGATGGGTAAAAGTCTTTTGAAAGTTCTCGTAATCAATCGAGTAACATGCTATTTTATTGCGTAAAGTAACCTCGTTGAATCTGCTACAGACGTTTATTAAAACTAAAATTAATTCTAGCCATGAAAATTATCAGTGCTTCATCACGTCGATCGGAAAGTTTGATAGCATTTCGAAAACTTGGCGACGGCTCAGACTATTATAAGCGACGCATACCGCCAAGATTCCTTCATAGCGAGCTCATAGCAACGAAAAAAGAAGAGAAGCATTACTGGTTGAAGTAAAAGCTCGACATAATATACTTCTCCATGAATATATCTTATGAATAAAGCATCAAGCCATTTAATGGCTATTATATCGAAGCTTCGATCTTCTCGACGAAGCCGCCTCCCTCTCCCGGGTTTAAAACGCCGAGGAGGATGGCACGCGAAGTTTGGCCTGATAATTACGCGGATTTAGGCGGAAAGGCGGCTCGGAGTGTGAAGTCGTGTTCGCGGCGCTCGCCGGGAAGTGCACGCACCTTTCCCCGTGAGCGGCGTTAATAACAAATGAGGCTCGGGACACGCCGGCGCTGCTGCTGATACCGCTTCCGATTCTGCTTTCTACCATCCGCTTTTCGCTTTCTTTTTTTTTAAGGGATTTTTTTTGCGTTGGATTTTAGTTATGCCAGTTGCGTTGAGATGCTATGCTGAAAACTTGGTACTTTTGGATGATTCGTTAGTGTATAGCTGGTATGTCAATATAATCCGGGTGAAAAGAAAACAGTGAAGAAAGTCGAAGCGTTAAAAATTTATTTGGGAGAGGGTAATAAGCTTTTATGGATTCATATAATGCGATAGCATGAGTCAAAGTCGCGGTGATTATCATAAATTCAAGGTTGCAGTTATTAACACATTGTTTCTTTTATCTATGATTCTCATTTAGAGGGTAATAGAAGATATTCTGCCTTTTTTCATTTATTTATGTATTTCTAATTTATAAATGTGGAAACGTTTCTGCATACTCAATAAATAATGAAATGTCAAAAACAATTCTTGATTTAATTATTTTATAATGAATAAAGAATAATAAACATTTTTAACATATTCGTTGAATTTAATATAATCTACAACAGAATAATACAAAATAAAAATTTCAAGTGCCTCATAAATGTGAGACTACAAACAACCAAAAACAACCGAATTTCAATAATGGACTGATATATTCGTGTTTACTTACATGAATGTAATAAATGTTCACAACTTGTTATCTTTAAATCAATATTAATGAAAAGAAAAAAAGAAAAGAAAAATAATATAAATGCTGAAAATAAAATGTCGTTACGCTTAGCTCTCGTATGCATTTATGATATCTGATCTCAAATCTAAAGCAATAAACATAAAAGATCACTCGAGTACTCATTAAAATTTACTCCATTCTCTTTGTCCTTGCTTTCTCTCCTTGCACTAGCGGATCCTTCCATCTTCATTTCCAGGCTAAAGTGGCAACACAGTAGCGCTGGATCATTTCACAATGGCAAATGAACGTGACCCTCGACACGGACATTGCCAGCATTAAGCTGTATCATGCTTCGAAATAATATCTGCTAAGTTTTAGCATAAATGCAAATCAGAAGGAAGAAATTCTTTGATGCTGCTATTCTTCAGTAAAAGCAACTTAATAGCTAATTACTGCAAGATAAAGGAATTTATATGCAAAGGCTTAATTTTCTTAGATTATTACTCAACTCAATAAAATACAATTTTATTTAAACAATGACGTCAAAGGCTGCTTTAGCCTTCTCATTCACGGTTTAGTCAGTTCAACAATTGTTTCTATACCATTAAGTTCTTTTAATACCAATACTAGATTATATAAAAAAAATGTTGTTATTATTATAAATACATGGCTTAAACAATAACCCACCTAAGTATAAACTACATATAAGGTGGCAGGAAGAAATTAAAAAAAATTTCAAAAAGTAAAAACCAAATCATTGCTTAGATCACCAACGTACCGAATAAACAGTGATTCGCGCGAATTAATCTCCAGTCACAACAGTCCATGCAAGCCAGCTCAATCACAGTATTGCTCTCTTTCTCTCTTTCTCTCTCTCTCCCCCTCTCGTGACAATTGCACGAGCGCGTGCCTGATCAAACATTTGCTAATCAAAGTCCCGCGCGACTCTACCTGCCGCGAGTCTGCAGTCTATGTGTACATCGTTTGCCGTGCATAACGATAAACGTTCTGCGATACTATCGCTCAGCCTCGATATCGCGCGAAATTATTCATGCGCGATTAACGCCTGATCCTGCCACCTTTTTTTTTATCGTTCTCAGCGCCGTCGTGCCTTGCGAAATTATCCGCGGACCTGATTGAAATGCCTTCACAAAGTGTACATTGTCTGTTTTTTCGTTTTTGAATTTGTTATTTGTTGGCTTTTTTAAATGTACAACTTGGTATGTTTTCATGGAAAATTAATGTGATGTTTGAAAGCTGCTCTCGCGTTCTTGTGTGTGATACATTATTAAGTTCGAATTCTAAAATTGATATGAATGTGCATTTTTTATTTCGTGTAATTCAGCTTGTTATTGTAAGAATGTCTACATTACAATAACAATATTTGCTCGATCAGAGTCGTTTATTGCCTTTAAAACATTCAGCGAAAAGAAAAGCAGTTTTGCATTTTACATGCACTGCATTATTTATTGTCTATGAAATAATGATGCTTGAAAATGTTTATTACTTAAGCATTTATATTCATCTTCAAGAGTCATTTTTAGTTGTGATATAAATAAAAATAAACGCTTGTTTACAATCTACGAATCTTTTACTTTAACCTATTTCTATAACAGATTTTGTTGGCTAATCATTCAAAATTAATCATAATATCGTTTATTCACTTTGATTTAACACAATATATAATTCAAAGATAGAATATGCATCGTAATTTTTACAGTTATTTTCTAATTTCATAAATAAACTTGGTAATATTTGATTTCATAAATATACCTTTAAACATATAAAGAAATCTAAAATCTACAAAAAAATATATAATTTAACCACATTTACTCTGCTACATAAAATATCCGAATTTTCGTCATCAGCTTAAAAGAAAAATTCTCAAACGAAAAAAAGGCGCCGAGAGCTGCAAGGCGGTCCAGCTGGCGTTACATAAAAGGAAAAAGGCCGAGAATCCGCTGATTACGCATTCATCACATTTACACCGCAAAAAATTAAAAAAATAAAAGAAAAAGCAGAGAAAAAGGCATCCGCGAGAGCGAGTGCGAGGATTATTTATTCATTCGTCGTCGCGTCGCGCGGCGGAGCAGCTGTCAGCAGAGCACTTCTCCGCTTGTTACAGGTCCGCCGACCCAAAGCGCCCCAGACACATTAATTATGCGCGCACTCGCGCCGCCGCCGCCGCACAGCCCCGCGCTGGCTCGGCCCGCCCGGTAATCGTAATAACAATAAACCGCTAGCGATATTTTCGGACGACTGCAGAGATGATGAAAAATCGATAGCCGCGCGCGGATGTTGCCTAGACTGGGCAGAAACAATCTAGAGTCGGGAACTTTTTCATCTCGCTGATTGTCGGCCGTTGCTGGATGTTGCAGGCTTGCTCGAGGCGTTCTTTGCGGGTGGGATAGGAAGGATTCTTTTAATTAAGTTTTTGGTAATAATAAATAGGTCTTGAATCAGCGAGGAAAGCATACTCTTGACTTTGCTGTATTCGTTAGTTAGAAATTTACTTAATATTTAAAACATAAAATTTATGATAATAAATACTGGAGTTTATACATGGAACTATTTTAGGATTGTTATTTCTTATAATTTATGTAAATGATTTCTGATCAGTATGCCACATAATACATTACTATCATACGCTAATGACGCTGCAATTATCTTCATTATTTGTACAGGTGAAATTTGAAACAATGTAAAAACAATATAAGTAAATTTATTTCAGATATCAATGAAATAATGTACATTGTATTTGGAAATAATTGTGATAGCGTTCCCAAATATTTTGAAATAATAATAAATAATGGACAATTGATGAGAGTGAGAACGGTACATATGTGGGAATAATTTTCGATTATCATCTGAAACGTAATAAAGACAGCGATTACATGATATAGAAAAAGATAATATTTTTTTATAAATTTCAAAATTTCTGTCAACAAATATATTCAAAATGATACATAATGTATTTCTTACAGGATAATAAAGCGTGACCTAATAGGATGGGGTGGCAACTACAAAAATAACCTTTTCTATAATAAAGTATTACTAAATATAGTTTTCAAAAATACTTTTGCACAGAGAAACCCAATGAACTTACAGCAATTATCTGAGCATCACAGTATTAAATACAACTAAAACAAAAAGGGAAAATATCTAGATAAATTTAGTTAGTAAGACAAGACATAAAATGTCTATCAAAAACCCAAAACCATAAGTGATACACGATGATAATAGATATATACAGACATTCAAAATATTTAACGTAATGTTTAACGATTTAAGAAATTAAGAGTAACAAGTTAAAAGAATCCATTAATAGTATCAGTGATAATATATACCTTAAAGAAAAATACTATATACTATAAATTTTATTAATAACAGAAAAGTCTAAGTCCGGATAAATAGAAAATGCATTGATGATTAACTATATATTGCTGCAATATATACTGTTACTAAAATAAAATGAAAATAGTCTTTAAATAAATAAATTTTGAAAAATAAATAACTTATAAATGAACGATAATATGTAAAGCACGTAGAGACATAATTATCGTAACCCACAGCTCAAACCGGAATACAAAAATATCGCTGTAGTCATCACATCAGCAAAATAATCCTTTCTTCTCTCGTTATACGATCTCTGATAATCACCTATAAGTCAAACCAATGCGACTTGTTCAGTGCTCCAAAAATAATAGCACAAGCGATCGAACTCATAGAGTCAAAATTATCCCAGACGAAAGAGTGCCGCATCTCGGACGGTCTCTCTCTCTCGGCGATTTCAGTTTTTCCCCGTCTCTTTTTTTACCGTCGCGCATCCTGCGACGCTTTAATAAGAGCTCCGATATCGAATTACCCAGTTTTGCGGCGCCGCTGCCTCGCTCGCTCATCCCAAAGTGACTCATTTAATTAGCGTCGCGACAGCGCCGCGCCGGTCTGCCCTGATTCTGTCAAATCCCATCGCGCACTCACTTTAAATATATCTGGCCAACGTGTAATTCAGTTGTTCGCCGATCATTTATGCATACGGCGAATGCATATTGGAGCCGCTCCAGCCGCGATCAATTTTCCACCCCTCGCGCCCCCCGAGTATTTTGCCGCTCCAGACTATTCGCTTTTTCTTGCCGTCTGATACGCGCACTCAAACTTCTTTTCTCTTTTCTTTCGCTCTTTGCAGCTCTGAACGGATAATTAGAGCCGATTACGTATTCATAGCGCTTTGGCAGATCGAGTGGGCATTTTTAGCGGACGACCAAGACGCGCCGAGCTTGTCGGACTTGACGCCGAGTGTGGCTACTTAGCGATCGGTGAATAATGAACGCGTTGCCGGCGCGGACGAATGCTTTGCTCGCTCTCTGTCCGGTCTATTATTCAAGTGTAAATATTTCTGTATTCACATGCTAATTCTCGCCTTTTGTTTTCTTTGTTTCAGAGTCGGATACTGGAGGATGCGTCAATAATGTGCAATTCTTGGTCGCCGAGGCATAATGTAAGTATTTGATCAACTTTACGAGTTTTTATTTTATTAAGTACAGTAACAGAACTTCATTCAATCTATTAGGTTAAGATCTCAAATTATTCTTAGTGTTACTGAAACTATCAAGAAGAGTACAAAGAATTTTTGCAAAACGAATCCCGTCTATTTTTGTCCTGGAGTACCAAATATGCCTCATCAAAACAAACCAGGTCTAAAACATAATAAAACTTTATTTATTTAGATTCTTATAAAATAATTTCTATTGTAGAATATTCATTTATAACAGCTGATAAAGAAAGGAAGGAAGAGAGATAATGTTGATAAATTTCTCATCTCATTTATATTAAACTAATATTTAATACAAAGTTTCATTATTTGTTTATTATTATATAAACGGTGCGTTTAACTTCTATAAAAGTTCAAAATAAAAGCTCAACTTATGTACTTATTTTATTTTTAAAACAACTCTACTACATTTCTTGACACAATTATGCTTTCATAAGACATATTTGGGACTAAAACACCCAACGATAATCGACGAAACAAATTTAATATTTTTGATCAAAAAATATCTTTATAAAGTTTTTGCCAAACGTGGGACTCGAAGGTTGCGTACTTTTTTGCTTTGAGGAAAAAATAACATTGTGTTATTTTATCAATCCTTATACATATAAGTTTTTACCAAGACTTATTTTTTCTACCAATTTTCTATTTATAATTCAATAATTATTTGTCTCTTCTCTTAATAGTAAAAAACTAACGTTTTAAGAGTTTTACACAAAAATAAACATTTTTTGAAAATTATTCGAGCAAATCGTTTGCTAAAAACCGCTTAAAAGTTGAAAACGATCGTGTGAAAAGTAATTTTTCGCTAAGTACAGTTTATTTATGGATTCGGTCGCGCCATCTAGCGGCTTCTTCTATACCAAATTTATCAAACATTCTATCATCTCTCGAACGCTTCCCGAACGTTCGAATAAACGTGCAACACTTCTCGTAAATACTCGAACGTCTGAAAAAGTGTACTAAAACCGTTTCCACAACTTTTAATACTCCTCGAAATGCCAAAACGATAAAAAGAGAAAAAAAACGAGAAAAAGAGAAAAGAGAAAAAAGAAGCGCGCCTCGGAGCGGCATTACCAGCATCAGGGGCCAGGCGCACTCGTCACGAACGGAGATAAATCGCGCTTGGCGGCCGGCACGTCGTAGACACCGGCGCGGAAGTAGTAAGGCCGGGGCTACGGTCGGCCGAAACGGCCTCATAATATTTATGCTTCGGCAAGGCGCGGGCATAGTTACCTACCGCCGCCGGCGAAGGCGTATATAAACCGCGCTAACTCGCGGTTACGATTATGGCCGGGGAGTAAATTGATTATTTAGATATACGAGACGACGGCTCCAGGATCCTCGCCCCGCTGCCGGCGCTGCGCCGCGCGATATAGTTTGAGTGCCGTAAAACGAGCCAAGTGTCACTTACGCTTTTTCCAAGCGCGCGCCAGCGCGACGAAGGACTCGGCTTGATAAAGCATTCATTTGGAGTTTTTCGCGACGTGCAACCATGTGCGCTGGGTTACGATGGCGCGTGCAAAAATTTCCAGAGTCCTGGATGTTGTGAATGTTGCGAGGACAAAAATGGAAAAGGTCTTAACGAGCGATTTTGAGGAGTTTTATATTGAAGGATCGAGGTGTTAAACGTGCTTTGTTACTATTTTTCTTAATATTTATTAAAAATAATTG
>JAPYZA010009856.1:0-12498 GCA_030522685.1 Eupelmus azureus | reverse complement strand
AATTTTTAAAACTATGATATATTTTAAGCATATCAATGGGGGTTGGCGAGCGGAGCGAGCAGGGGGGTACCCCCCTAGTATATATATATATATATATATATATATATATACTAGGGGGTACCTAGTATATATATATATATATATACTAGGGGGGTATATATAAATACTTATATATAGATGCTTATATATAGGGCAGGTGTTATAAATAAATTTTAGAAAATGAATTTGGTTATTTGTCAAAAAATGATTTTTATAACTGCCTCTAATCTGTCTACTAAATATTACAATTTTATTCCACACCCGACCAAAAAGACCAACTTTTGTCCCTGAAATACGGGGCGAAAGTGGCATATTTTACCCGAAAATCAGTTAGCGGGGCAAAAGTGTTTTCGGCCCGCTAATTTAAAAACTACTTTTTGGCAATATATATCGATATATATACACACACGTGCATATATATATATATATATATATATATACTTACACACACATTATATATATATATTTATATATATATATATATTTTGAATTTCAATTTACATATTTTGATGTTCATTTTTTCTCAAGCAAAATTGTTTCGACCCCGCATTTCAAGATCCAAAAGTGGTCTTTCGGTCGGAAGTGAAATAAAATACTATATGCAACACGGGGCAAAAGTAGACCTTCCCCTTGGGTGATTATACTGCCTTTACAAGAATATTGTTCCCTCGGCTGACTTATTTGCTTCTACAAGATTTTGTTCTCTATTATTTGTATAACCAAAGAGAGAGAAAGATAGAGATCTGCTAATCTACTTCAATATTCTTGTACTTAGTTTCTTTCTTGTTTAATTTCTTTTAAATTTTCTTTTTCTAATATAAATACTTTGTTCAATTACCTTTTCTTTTCCTGTTTTTCGAAACACTTCCTTGCTTTCGTCCTGGATTTATATCTGGGATATACTCAATGTACCTTTCATACCCCCCTACTATAATCTTTAGTAATATAGTTTAAAATTTTTTTCCATATCACTCCTTCTCTAACTGAGCTGGATCTGGAAAACTATCGGCAGAACCGGGCGTTGCTGCTAGTCAGGGCTGCGAGCGAATGCCCCAAGGAGAGGGCCTAGCGAGAAGAAAAACTCTCGCTGGGTCTTCTACCTCTCTCTTAATTACTCCTCCCTCACTTCATTTACTCTCTCTCTCTCTCTTTCTCTCCTTTGCACTTCTTCCGTGCTTCGCTTTCTTCCTCTCTCTCCCATTCTCTCTCCGTAGCGCAGTACGCTTTGTTCTACTTTCCCACTCTCGCTTTCATTCTCTCTCTCCTTAACTTCATATTCTTTTGTTCTTCCCTTCCCTTCTAACCTTCGTACTTGCGCGTGTAGGAATGTGCGTACCTAATTCGCGGGCTACTCAGCTGCGAGGCGCAGAATAGTAAAAAGGTGCCTCTAAGGAAGGACACGAGAGAGCGGAGCACGGGGCGTCGAAACGATTTGACGCGGTTAACAAAAAGTAACTTTATTAACTAAACTCGCACGCGAGCAAGTCGCGCTCGCGTGCGATCACAACGGGTGCCGGAAAAGATCTGGGCCGGATGGCCCTACATGAATATCGATAGCGTCGTCTCAGCTGTAGGAGAGCGAGGGGGAGCTATATTGCGGCGACGCTGAAAAGCGCGCGCGGCGCAAGAGTCTGCTTACGGCGACTACGGCCTGCTTGCGCGCAGGGTCGTACTGTTGGCGCGCTGGGCAGTGGCGCCACATGTGCTTATCGCTGCTTGGCGACAGGAATCCTACTCTCTACTTTTCCTATCCTTTTCTAATATTATGCGCCAAAACTGGTGGGAACGATTTCTGTCACATAACAATATTTCATCTTCGTTGTCAAGGAATTCTAAAATTTTGTTGTATACTATGTTTAATACACTGATCACTGATGAATTTTCCAGATCATCCCAAAATTCGTTTAATATTAAGAAAATTTCTATATCGGCATCAGTATGTTTGATACAGTTTTAAAACTCTTTTAAAAATTCCGGAAACAATTTTCAACCCGGTAAAATTAAAGCCTTTTTAGTCTTCTATTAAATATATTTTTACCGAATTTTTACAATAATTAAACAAAAATTTGTTCGACCAGAAACAAATTTTTTAATGTTGCAAAAATCATATATTTTTGTTGACGTTGTAGAAGACAATAGACGACTTGAAAAAAATTGAAATTCATAGAAAGATAGTTTTTTTTATCTACTTTTGAATACTTTGTTTAGAATTTTTATACGACCTATATTTACTGAATTATTGCGATTTTTCTACAGCCATTTTTTTCTCTGAGTGATCCCGAATTTATGGACGCCACTGTATTTTAGGAGGCTTTAATTGTGAAACTACAGAAAAGATTATATTTTATAACGTAGAGATGTCAAAAAGATTTTTTTACGTAAATATTTAAAAAATTGTAAGTATAATGATTCTGAAATACGTGAAAGTCAATCTCAATAATTTTGCATTTATTGTGCAGTGTTTATTTTAAAAGTATAATATCATATCAGAATTGTTATGAGATGATTTAAAAATATAATTATATTAATAAAAAAAATTTTAAATAGCATAAATCTTGAACATTTATTATTAAATTAAGTTATTACTAAATATTTATGTTCAACATTTTTCTTTTTAGTATTTCAAAATTCATACCTTAGGTAAATTAGAATGCATACATTTTATTATACTATTGAGGAGAATTACATCTGTACGAATTTTTGTCATAGGATATAAAATTATGGTTGATTGGAAACCCTTACCGAAACTAACGACTTTTTCATTTCATAGATTATATTCGCAGCATTGATATTTAAAAAAATGCTTACCAAACTTTCGGATAAAATCATGTGTAGCTGAGTGTACGAGGAAAAACAGACCGAGTTTTTTTTCTATGCACCTGGCGGCACTCACTGTCTCACACAACTCTCCTCGTGTCCTCGCTGCACAGATGCACTTGACACCTCTAGACAGGAAAAAAAAAAATTGCTGATTGTCACACAGACCGATGGAGACGCACTTACTAGCACTTACCTTCGCGCGCGTCTTGTAGCGCAAAGTTTATGGGCAATTCCTTCTCTCGCACGCGTGTGCGCCACCGTTCAGCCCGATTGTGCTGTCCTGCGAGCACGTAACAATGCCGTTTATTCATTCGCATATTTACCGACGTTCTCGCGATCCTGAATTTTCTTAGGGATGACTCGCGCCTTTGTTCGAGTTCAACATACTCGGCTCGTATTGGCTTTGTTCGGGAAAAGTCTGGCGCGGCGATAATATTACGCGTGACCGAAATATTATTTCGTACGCCGCGATAAATTTCTCGCGTTTAACTTGTCTCGACATGCACCGTAAATGCTAGTGCGCAAGCGCGGTGTTGATGTTTACTTCGAGTATAGCCGATACCAGGCCCACGCTGCTTGCCGTTTGCCGACTCTCACGGTCAAATTTCACGATCTCGCGGTTCTCGGAATTTCTACGATGCGTTCAAAATTGTAAATTCTTGCGCGACTAGAATTTTCGACCGCGATTTTCATGTATTTCACTTGGAATTTTATGCAAAAATTTTCACGGCTTCCACTTCACGTGGAGAATAATTCGAGCATTTACAGCAACACGACTGTTCTCTGCAGCGCGGATCAGAGACAAAGCGCGCACGTATTAAAACTTACATTGACTTTTGCATTCACACGTGGACAGGAGTGCCTCCCTGCTGAGACATTATCAGCAATTATTGCACGTCTAATTTTTTTCTCTCGATTCTCGTGTTCCTCATGGCGCTTCTGTTTCCGCGGGGCTCCTACGGAATACGGCTAGTCTAGTTCTATAACAGAGAAGGGAGATATAAATAATAAGAAATAATTATTTCTTTCTTTCTCTCTCTTCCGCATGATCTAAGCTGACGGATGACCGGTCAGTCACCCAGTCACATCCTAAATAGTCTTTATGCATGTTATTATAATTTTTTTTCCAAAATTTTACTTTAATTTTTTATCTTTTTCTGTTATTTTTTAGTTCTCTGAATCTCATATTATTTTCGCGATATTTGACGATATTTTCTCGTTTTGCGTGTCGAAAATAATCTTTGGACAGTTCTGCGTGATCCTTATCTCTCTTTTAATACGTTATTTTACGGATTTTTGACATTATTTTCTTACCCTTTACAAGCATTTTTAAATCATTTTCTTAGATTTAACGTCATTTTTACAATATTTGTGCTTTTTATGTAAGTAAATAGATAGATAATTTATTGCTTACGTTAGTACGAACACAATAGATTGCACATATTTACAGAAGTTTTGCTGATATAGATTAAATAAAATTCGTTTCTAAGAAATATAATATAAAATCTATCATAAATTAAAAAATGGAAATCATATTTATAGAGCCGCGATGGCTCATGAGTAAGAGCCTTCTGAACAGAAGGTCCCCGGTTCGAATCCTGGCTGGGTACCTCTGACTTTTCTTTTCGCAAGAAAAAATTGTTTATGTGCCTCTACCGCGGTTCTAATGGTTCGGATTCCATCTAAAACTGTAGGGCCAGTTGAGATGCGTATGCGTTTCATCGCTCAAATGAGTATATGGGAGGCATACATATCTCATCTATAGGGATACACAACACACTGACAATAGTAAACACACACACCCAAAGAACACGAGTATGAATAGCTGGACCGCTCACTCTGCTAGTAGACGCCTCTCGGTGTCGAAAACAGAGGCGCAGATCCTAGGACTACCGATGGTCTGTGCAGAGCTCACTCTGTTAGTAAAACACTGAGATGGTGTCGAAAACAGAGGTACCAGGGGCCTCACGTAGGTGGAACCCTTGTACAGAGCAGCTTGCAAAAGTATCTCACTGTTCTCACCACAGTTAATATACACTTACAGCCGTATAAGCTCTTTACTGAACTTCGGTAGGCTATATTATAAAAAAAAAATAAATAAATCATATTTATGTTATTTTTCATTGTTTAACATTGTTTTTAGGCGTTTTTATGTTAGTTTTCTTGATTTATTTTGTTTAAGAATTGAACTTTGGAGACCCCTAAATGGTTTTATCTCTTTTATTTTGCTATAAATTATAGAGTTTTACGTTACTTTTTTCTTTTAACGGTCATTTATTGCCATTTTTACTTTATTTTTCTGTGTACGATATTATTTTAAAGTGATTTCTCTGTAAGTTTGTTTATTTTCTGTTATTGTAAGGGTCTATCTATAAATGAAATATGATCTCTGCTGTTTATACTATCAACTTATTTATTAATTTAGCAACGTTTCGGCCACTTCAGTGTTAATCACATTGGCCCTTGTCAGGTTCAATAGAAGAACAATAAGCTTTAAAAACTAACGCAAACGCTTATTGCATACTTAACTTACTTCGCATCATAGCTTATTGTCTGTGATATTTAAGTTGCAATGGTTGTAAAGTTGCTAATTAAAACTCAATATTGTTATTGTATATTTATCTGAAGCAAACTTTAGTAATTCAAATAAGATATTTTATAATATCTGCAGAGAATCTTGAAAGAGCTTGATTACTCTGGATACTACTCAAGTACTTCTATAAGTAAATATCTCTCTCTCGTTGACACTGTCAGGTCTTAGTATGCACAGCTAAACTCTGCTAAGCCCACGGAGGTGGCGGTATTTGGTTTTGGTAAGGCAAGGTTCTATTTACATAATCGAACGGGATCACGAATGTTTAAGTTAGAATAAAAAAGAGCAGTATTATGGCCGGGCCTAAATTTAGGTCTTGTCTCCGCTCTATATCTTATAACTCAAATTATTAATTTTGTATTGTTAGCTCTTGTATTACAAAACATAGAACTTAAAAAAAAAACTGGTCACTAATAGCACCAAGCCAAAAGAAATGGGATATTTTTCTGCTGACTTTTTTCTCTCTTTAGAATACAATATTTTTTGAGTTTAGAGAAATTTGCAGTTATTCCCAAATTTGATTCACTAGAGCGGTAGTTTTAATCTTTGGAAGCTAGAACCTTAGTGGTAGATTTGGCGAGCGAATGAATAGTCCGTTTCAATGTCGGTTACAGACTGCTGCGATAGTTGATGGACCTTCTGGTTTTTTTGTCCCTTTTATGCGTTATCGACGCATGGTGGTTGCCAAAAAACCCCCGGTGAGGGATATATATAATTATTACGTATATTTTAATTATAAGTCAGAATAATTTAAAGGAAAACATCATGCTCATTCAAATATAAAATATTTATTTATATATAACATGTTAATTAAATTATAAATGAATTATTTTTAATTAAATATTTAATATTTTTCAGTTCTCTGTGGTCCTCCTGGATCGGGAAAAACAATGACTCTTTTTTCTGCCCTGCGAGCATTACCGGATATGGAAGTTGTTGGTTTAAATTTTTCTTCTGCTACTACACCAGAACTATTATTAAAAACATTCGACCATTACTGCGAATACCGAAAAACCCCGAATGGAGTTGTATTATCACCAGTACAACTAGGAAAATGGCTAGTCTTATTTTGTGATGAAATTAATTTACCAGAAATGGATAATTATGGGACGCAAAGAGTTATTTCATTTTTAAGACAACTTGTTGAACATAAAGGATTTTTTCGTACTGCTGATCAAGCTTGGGTTTCAATAGAACGAATCCAGTTTGTTGGTGCTTGTAATCCACCGACAGATCCTGGTAGAAAACCGTTAAGCTATAGATTTCTACGTCATGTTCCTGTAATTTATGTTGATTATCCTGGAGAAGTTTCTCTAAAACAAATATACGGAACGTTCACTCGTGCAATGTTGAGACTGATTCCATCCTTAAGAGGTTATGCAGAACCATTAACTAATGCAATGGTCGAATTTTATTTAACTTCACAGGAACGATTTACCCAAGATATGCAACCTCACTATGTATACTCTCCACGAGAAATGACTCGATGGGTAAGAGGTATATGCGAAGCTATTAGACCCCTTGATAGTTTATCAACTGAAGGTTTAGTACGTCTTTGGGCACACGAAGCTCTTCGGCTCTTTCAAGATCGCTTAGTTGACGATTCCGAAAGAATTTGGACTAATAAAACTATCGATATTGTAGCACTAAAGCATTTTCCTAGTATACATCGTGAAGAAGCTCTTAATCGACCAATTTTATATAGTAACTGGCTCTCTAAAGATTATGTTCCAGTGAGTAGACAGGAACTACGTGATTATGTTAGAGCAAGATTAAAAGTTTTTTATGAAGAAGAGCTGGATGTTCCACTTGTATTATTTGATGAAGTACTCGAACATGTCCTCCGAATTGATAGAATATTTAGACAACCTCAAGGACATCTTTTATTAATAGGTGTCTCAGGAGCAGGAAAAACTACTCTATCTCGCTTTGTTGCTTGGATGAATGGATTATCAGTATTCCAAATAAAAGTAAGAATTTTTAATTAATTTTATCAATATAGTACTTTAATATATTTACATTTTTCACAAATAATCTTTTTTTAGGAACAAAAAATTAACATCAATACTCAAAAAATTTTTTTAAAGATATTGCTATTTCTCTACAGAACTATTAAGAATGCTCCATACCCCGAGCGAAACTCCGAGTAGCCAATGAGAGTGCAGCATTACGTGCACATTTTTCTCTACAAAATACGTTTTTATTTTACATCAGATTGACCCAAAAATAATTCTATCGGGAAGCTCGAATATTTCTACACGTGGGAAAACTCAAACATTCACAGTATTAGTTTTGTAAATATGAAAAAATAAACAAAGAAAGTCCGGCGGCGTATGGTCGTTTGCTCGGAGAGCTCAATAGTTGTGTGTTTCAGCCGCAGTCAGCGGCACCTCCAAGCAGACGACCATGCGTCGCCGGATTTTCTTTCTTTATTTTTTCATATTTACAAAACTAATACTGTGAATGTTTGAGTTTTCCCACGTGTAGAAATATTCCAGCTTCCTGACAAAATTATTTTTGGGTCAATCTGATGTAAAATAAAAACGTATTTTGTAGAGAAAAATGTGCACGTAATGCTGCGCTCTCATTGGTTACTCGGAGTTTCGCTCCCGGTATGGAGCACTCTTAAGGAGATGTGAAAATGTCGATTAAATATCCCTACGGAATATTATACGGAAACCGAAAAATTATATTGTAAACATCCATTAAATCAGTTCAAAAAATTTTTTTTATAAAGACTAGCGAAAATTCCTCGCTCGCTAACGCTCGCTCAGTTAATAGGATGTTACTTTTTAGTGTAATAAATTTTACTCGGGTGAATAAATCTGATACGTATCAATTTTATAATAAAAATTGATTTCATATTTTGTTTGTTATTTTATTCGAGTGAATTATAAAATTTTATTAATTTCTAAAATTACTTCAACTTTTCCAAATTAATTTATTTTCAATTATTTAAAGAAAAATAGATGATAACAAATTTAATTTTTCCAAATAAGAATAAAAACACACCATTATGACAAGGACAATCTTTTAAAAAAGTTGGAGTTTATTTACCTTTACCTGTTTTTAGTCATGGTCAGTTATACGTTTCATTCTCACGCGTATCTTCAAAAAAAAATTTAAAAGTATTATTAAGTGAAAGTTCAACTGTAAGAAAAAAAAAAGATTCAAAAGAAACAAACAGCGTACCAGACATTTATACAAAAAATATAGTATTTACTGAAGTTTTTAATGATTTAGCTTAAGAGATTAAATTTATAATTTATTGTTATAATAAATGTGATTTGTTATTGAGAATCTTTATATATAATATTAATTAACTTTTCTAAAAAATAAAACTATAAATTATTTTATTAAATTATTGATTAAAAAAACTATTAAAGTTAACAAATTAATTTCTAATTAATACCATCCACTTAAATTGATTTCTAGTCTCTTTTGGTGCTTTTTTTGATTATTTTTGCTCAACTTCCGGTCACCTTCCTGTCAACTTCCGGTTGATTTCTCGTCAACTTCCGGTTCACTTCCGGATCACTTCCGGTCAACTTCCGGTTCACTTCCGGAAGGATGCTGGACATGGACCACAAACAATAACTATGGTTCACTGGTAAAAGATGTGAAATGCTCAGGGGGGCGACGAAACGAGGACGGAAGCAACTTAACATAATAGAAGAAGAAGATTATAAGCTTCAGTAGAAGCTGAAGGCTTCCGTTTTACAGAATAATACTTTGTTAAAAAAAATTGTAGACAGAAAAAAATCAGTATCAAAATCCGAGTTTATCGACATTACTGACATCGCAACATGAATAATTTTTACAACGAAGTTAATGGAATTTTTTTAATTCGGACGTCTTCAGCTTCTAGTGTAGTCGATAGTCTTTACAAAAAAAATTTCTACCTTGTTTCTAGAATGTTTAGAACATAATTTTTGGATTCCCGTAAAGTATTTTGTGTACATTACTACTCCACCTATTTCACTTAGCCTCAAGCCTGGGGCGAAAAAAAATATTATTATATATATAAAAAAACGATTTTTTTTTGTTTTCTTATTTGACACGGGATGTCCTGTAGAATATACTTCTCAAACCAGTTTATTTGAAAAAAATTTTGTTTCAGAGTTGTAGCTCAAACAGTCAAACGACCTTTTTCAGAATTTTAATAAAATTATGAATTTTTAATATTTTTGTATTTCCTTGTTTATGTATTTATAAACACTATTTAATATCACATTCAAGATTGATTGTATCCTTACACATGTGCGTGTGTGTGTACATATATATATATATATATATTGTTTGGGGAGAACGATCACATTTAAATTACGTGTTTAATGTTATAGGTAGAAGTAACTTTCACAAAAATAATTATTTTAAATTTTTGAATTGCGATTTACAAAAGTTCATAAAATTTGCAATCAAAGTGCTTCTATGCATTTTTTCGTTTTGAACACTCTATGACAGAGAAGATTGAGGTTGAAGTTTGTCAAAAAATGAAAAAATTGCTTCCAAGCCCAACTTTGACAATTCATGTCACAAAAACAATTTTTTGACCTTTGATTTAATACAGAAGGGCCCACATATTGACTGTTGATAAATATTCATAGTTTATGATATAGCTTTTATACGTAAATAATCTAAATAAAGTTAATCTACGCCGGCCCGTACTATATACAAAAGAATTTAATAAAAACGTTCTCAAAATCCTTCTCAACTTGACTCTACTCCATGCTCAACAAAATTAAGGACTTAAGTCTTTCGTTCGGCGTAGAACACCTCGCAGGACTACTGCAAGCGATGCGTGTAACCGAAATTTACTTACACTTTCTTGAACCGCCACAGCTGAAAATGAAGGAGGAAAAGGGCACGAAATAATACCGCGAGATTTATAACAACAATCAAAATAACACTTTACTCTTCAACCTCCAACCCACTATACAAAAACATTAATAAATTAATTTAAATTCAACTGAACGATACACGAATGCTACGTTTGCCATCACGGTGATAGTGCTCTTCTTTGCTTGCTCGCTCAGCGGCTTGGTTTTATGACTTTACGCCATCTATAATCATCTATGATCAACAACGAATTCTTTAGAAAATCTTCCATCATCCAGATATTCTTCTACCCATTTTTTATACTGTGACATCATCGTAAACGCATCAAATACTGAAAGAATTGCATTAATTAGGTTACTTGCATTATGCTGAGCGATCCACTGCTCTCTCTCTCTCTCTCTCTCTCTCTTTCTCTCTCTCTCTATCATTCTGCGCTTCCATACTCCCGCCGCGTGACGTCACAGCACCCGCTCGAGCAGTTCGCTGCAGCTCAGGTATCAGTGAGCCGTCGGCTAGTTCTCTGCCCCCCCCCCCCTCTCTCGCTCTCATGCTGGTTTCTTTCTCTCTCTTTCTCCGTTGCTCGGTTCTCATTCATCATCCGCAAGCCACCTACTCGCGTCCGCGATCACACAGCACACGTCCACGCCCGGGAGAGAGTGTATGTATGCTACGTAATGGCGGCATTCAGGTGTGCACGTATTGTGCTCCGCGAGCTATTTGTAAGTTTTAATGAATATTATCGAAATTGTCTTAATATAATGATTTTTAATAAAATTTATTTGTTATATTATTTTATTTATTAAGGTTCACATATTTTCACATCAACTTTATAATCTTTCACATTTAAAACTTATAATCTTTCTTGATCTTGTATACTGTTAATTTTAATATAATTGTTTTCAATAGGATTCCACTCCATTATCTAATACAAATATATAATAGTAGTTTGTGATATAGCTTTTGAAGTGATTTGCCTAGCTCAATATCTATATCAGCAGAATATAATATCGTTTCATAATCATAAGTATACATAGTATAGTGTTTGTTTGTAAATATTGTATTTGAGATTTATATATTTATATATTTTGAACTTTCTATGCAATTGATAAAGATTCTTTTATTTGATTTAAAGTTATTCTTTATGTTCTCTATTTTTTTTTCCTGATATTAGAAATTTTTTGATGAGTAAGTAGTTCTGTGTTTGAACTGATTTTGTTGAAGTAACATGTGTACAAAAACTTTGTTCGCTCTGTTATAGTTGTTAACTTGGATTCTGCTAGTAATACGTTTGTTGGTGTACTATTGCGATATCCGAGAGCGAGTCTTATTGCAGTAAATTGAATTCTTTCGATTTCGCTGACTGTTTCTTTTCGCGTTGGAAAATAAATAAAACATCCGTAATCTATTACAGAGCGAACATAGCTCTTGTACAGTGTTAATAGCGTGAATGGATCGGCTCCCCACCAGGTGCCTCGTAAAAATTTTATTATATTTGGAGAGCGTGCGCATTTTGCCTGAATGTACTTGATATGATTATTGAAGGAAAGTTTGTAATCAAACCAAATTCCAAGAAACCTTGCGGATCGACTAGATCTTATGATTCGATCCTTTATTTTAATTTCCATGACTCCCGGTTGTACATTACGCTTATTAAAATATACATAAATAGTCTTTGCGGTGGAGAGTTCTAACCCAAGGTTGTTAAGATTATTGTCAACAATATGGATAGCTTTTTTCAGTAATCGCTTGCTTTTTGTTGTTGTTGATCTGTTACAGTATAAAGCTAAATCATCCACGAATTGGGAGGCATGAACACTTTTCGGTATGTCATCAAGGATGTTAGCGACATAGACACAATA
The DNA here is from genome assembly GCA_030522685.1 of Eupelmus azureus. Lineage (NCBI taxonomy): Eukaryota > Metazoa > Arthropoda > Insecta > Hymenoptera > Eupelmidae > Eupelmus > Eupelmus azureus. The sequence continues at coordinate 348 of JAPYZA010009856.1, read as the reverse complement.
TAGTATTGGGCTCAGAACTCCCTCCTGAGGAACGCCCTTGTACACCCTCCGGCTTGAGCTTTCGGTGTCATTGGTGGTTGTAGTTCTTTCTGACATTAAAATTTTTCTTTTTTATCAGTCTAGTAAAAGTAGCTGTCGTATTTTTAAATTCAATATTGTCCTTGAGATTTTTAGAAAATCTCCATTTTTTAAATTTTGCTGTTCTTAATCTATACGCCCTATCACACTATGAATCCCACCAACGGACTGGATTTTTGTGAATTTTATCATTAACATTTTTTCTTATTGGTGTATTTCTTTTAATAGCGTCGGTTACGATTTTTGTGAACTAAATCCCAGTTGGTGCGA
>JAPYZA010009847.1:0-10411 GCA_030522685.1 Eupelmus azureus | reverse complement strand
CAGACTTGAAAGAAATATGAAACATTAACAAATATAATTTTATATATTTAAATGACAAAGACAGCTTTGCAATTTTCAATAAACAAATTTAAGTTATTAGAAAAGGAAACAGTACAACATTGAAACTTATTTTATACCTTGGAAAAATAACATCGAAAATAAATGTTATACGCGATTGCAATGAATTAGAAAAAAATTACATTTGACTATTATGAGTAATGCATTTAATGCAACTTAAGCTGGTTCAAATGATTTTCATAAAATAGCTAACCCACTGATTTTGAAACGTGAGTCATAGTAATTTGTTAAATAATATATCTATTCATAAAGAATATAAGTTACTAAGAATATAAAAATCATGAAGCATTAATTTTTCAAACATATTTCTACACATTTTTAACAGAGAACAGAAGTGACGAAATTGCGATTTTTTTTTCATTTTATGAAAAAATGTTTTATTTTTATATCAGAAGTATTTTAGAAAATTTAAATGATCTTCAAATAAGTTATTAAAGATTTATTTGTATTAGACTTATTTGTATTAGAATTTTGTATCGAAATATAACCATGATTTTAATTTATTTAGTCAGAGCCTTTCTTATTTTCGAGTGATCAGTTATAGGAATAAGAATTTAAACAGAATTGAATATGAAACGTGACGAAGGATTAGGTCACAACTCTATACGAAGACAGCCCCTGCGTCGCATCCTGCTCCAACTATAAACTACGTAAGTAAGCGCGAATGTTTAAAAAAGAGAGATTAAATTAATAATACCTTCTCGAGCTCAGAAAGCGCATAAAAATACTTAGAAAGGTCACACGAGGTTGAGGAGTTTTACGATGTTTTAAGAAGCGGCGCAAGAAATTCCAAATGCGCTGAAAAGGCGAAAAATCCAAACGACGGCAGGGAAATAGCCTTGCGAGGCGCTGACGATTGTGAAAATATTAGGTGGCAATAAACCGACTTAAGGTGGGGCACATATATGCTTCCTCGAGTATTTGCAGGCAGTACCGGCGCAGCAAGGGCAAGGAAAGAAACAATCGTCTCAGCTTTCTTCCTCTTCTACTTATCTGTTTTATTTTATTTCTTAAAATACCTACCTACAGCTAAACTATAATTTAAAGTTCGCGCGATTTTAGTTCGAGCCGTTGCGTTTTAAAGACGTATACATCGCGGACGTCACGTCTTCTCTTATATTTCGGAATGCGGAAAGTTCTCTATAACCACTCGAAGAAGAAGAAGAACATGGAACCGCTGATAACAGCGCTTCGCCACGGTTTCCGTGATATACTTGGCGTGCCGAATTCGGGCGTGTGAGAAAAAGTACACAGTTTTTCCCAATAATTTAACTTTCGTTTTTATTTTGTTAATCAATTATAATTTTTAAATAATAAAAATTCTTACTCTTGTTCGAGATGATTTAATTTTAAGTTACGAAAGGTTCAATGCGAACCAAGAATGGTGATTATTTAGTTTAGTTTCAGGTGCGCATTTCTGTTGTAAATTATACACACGTATATCTGCTTGTAGATTTTTTCATTGTTATTTTAAAATTTGTAGTCCTGAAAAGGGAGGCTGGAGAACCTACGAAATGTCGACTGTACGTAATTCAATAAACTAGTATTAAGGAGGTTCGATACCGAAAGCAAAATGGTTAGATCATTCTGAAAATGTAATATGTAATTCGTATTCATATTACACGATGGTACACAATTTCAGAACATTTGACAACGTTATAGTTTGGAAGATATTCAACTTCAAAATTAACTAAAAATACACGGGCTCTTATGAGAGACTCGAAAAAAAAGAACTAACATAGATTGCGTTTATCGAAAAAATGGTTAGCGAGGTAAATAAAAAATTATATATACTGTTAAGTAAAAATAACTAATAATACTGTTAAGTAAAATCACTAATAATACTGTTAAGTAAAATATATGTGCCAAGTTTGGTAAAGTTTGACAGTTTTAATTTTGTGTTAATTAGCAAAAATAACAACAGGAGCGCGGGTACGCGCGCGTTTAGAGGGGACTCTCTTAAGGGGACTCTCACAAGCGGAGATCTACCGAACTACCTCAACACGTCATCTTGGTTCGATAAAGATCAATTCTTTCTCCACTTTCAAACTACACTTCTCGAAGGATAGCCGCAATCATTCTATATGTTTCTTAAACATAGTTGGGGTTAAAAAATTAATAGTACAATCTAAAACAGTTAGGGCAGAATAAAATGAAATTAATACGAAATAATGAGTTCGATAGTGAACAACTGTCTTACGATACAGGATTGTTCTATGCTATACGTAGAATAGCAAAAAAAGATCAAACGATTTCTGAGGAAGAGAGACTTACGGAAATACAAGAGTGCTTAACTAACGGAGCAAATATTAATGCAGCAGATAAAAATGATAAAGGCAATACGGTGTTACATATTGCTGTTAAGAACTGTTATGAAGAAATCGTTCGATTTCTTTTAGGTGAGCCAAACATCGATACCGATATATGTAATACAGATCACAAAAAAGCTCAAGATATAGCTCAAGAATTAAATAATAAAAATATTATTCAGTTGTTTGAAAACTATAATAAGGGATTCACAAGTAGAGCATTAGTGTCATTAGATGACAAAGATGCATGTAAATCTGCTGATAATATGCAGAATAAATCAGAACATCAAGATTATAATATTGATGATCAGATTGTACAATGCGCTAGATTGATAGGGTTGCAATTACCATTAACAGATAGCATAACAGAGGATCAATCAAGAAAATTAAACCAGATTGATAAACAAGGTAATACACCATTATTAAACGCAGCTTTGCAGAACCAACAACGGTGGGGACGTTTTTTAATACAATCTGGAGTTAGTGATATAAATTATCAAAATAAAAAAACTAAACAAAGTGCCATAGATATAGTATGGGAGAATGCATACTATGATTTTATGTTAATGTTACTTGAAAATGGTTCAAAATTCCCTCAATCTTTTACTTTAAATGCTCTTAATGAAGATACAATTCCAGAAGAATTGAAAATTTGGATAAATGAAAGAGCACAGTTACATCAATGGATTAGAAATAATGAATTAGAAAAAGTTAAAGACTTTGTTAAAAAAAACAAAGTATCGAAATTTTTCAATAGTAACAACCAATCGCCTTTAGAAACCGCAGCAGAGTATGCAGATGTAGAAATTGTAAAATCTTTAATTCACTTTTTGGACATAATTAACATTACAGAAGATCAACGCGTATTGTTAAACCAAGTTAATGAAAACGGTGAGACATTGTTATTGATAGCTGCTAAGGGAGCTAAAATAGACAATGTAGATTTTTTTATAAAATGCGGCATTGATATAAATCATCGTAATAAAGAGTCAAAACTTGCTGTAGATTTTGCTTGGGAAAATAAACATTATGACATTGTACTGAGGTTATTAGAATCTGATTCAGAGTTTCCTGAGCGCTTTAATCTAGAGTACTTAAATGAAGAAAGTGCTCAACGGGAATTAAAACAATTTGTTAAAAAAAGGGATACTTTACATAAATTAATCAAAGAAAATAACTTAGAAAGTATTAAAGATTTTACTACTAATAGTAGTAGATCAAAATTTTATTTAAATAGTCAAGGTAAATCGGCAGTCTTAACAGCTATTGAAAACGAAAATTTTAATATTTATGCCTTTCTCCGATCCATTGAAGTCACTTTCAAAGATGACTCTGAAGAAAAATGTATAGAGATCTTACCTGAAGGTCAAAAGCATACTTTAAAAGAAACTATGCTTAATTATTTTCCTAAAAATAAAAAATCACATATCCATTATTTAATATCAAAATCAATGCCATGCAAAACCAGCATAGGCACGCGCAAATTTACTCAAAAGGTACAAGCTTTCTATAAGAAGCTAGATTCTATCCCAGAAATTACAATGATTCTTAAAATTGTTCAATATGCAGATTCTCTTCAGATAATTTTTGATTTTGACAATGAAAATATTCAGGATATTAATCCTACTGCTTCAAAGACTACTAGAGGAACTGCAGATTATAAAGAGGGAAGATTATATATATCCAGTATTGAAGAAAAGAAATTACTAGGTACTTTAGCTCATGAGCTTACTCATTTTGCAATGTACATCCTCTATAAAAATGATTGTAATCCATTTGATAATTTAAACAATAGTAACATGCAAGTTTTTGCAGAAATAACAGAAGAGCTTAAAAAATACACAAAAAATGATGTTGAGAATATTAATGAAACGGATGGTAATATTGAAGATAGCCCAATCGTAATTCTAGCAAGGGCATTTAGATATAAAGAGGAAGAGCAGCAATCTGAAATAATTGTAAGAATTCCGCATATACTTGCTCAATATGGCAATAAGGGAAGAAAATGGTTGTTGACAACAGATCAACGAATAAAGCGACTCTTTGACTATTATACTAATAATAAAAAAGGCGGACTAACATATGATTGTCAGAAGTTTATCAACAATAGTTTTTTCATTAAGCCATACAGTACAATTCAAACTCTTAATGAACTTGAGGGAGAAGTAAACAATATAATAAAATATGGGATAAATTTTGAAAAGCCTATTGATCTTGATAAATTTCTAAAGTCGAAAAAACCAGTTTTGATTCTAAAGACAGAAAGTACTTTGCTAGGTATTATAAGTATTTATCAAAGTTTGATAAACAAAAATTATTCCACACGTGATAGTCTTTTTTTTAAATTTAATTCTTATATAGAAAAGCATACTGAAATCAACAAGGCATTCTATTCAATAATAGGTAAAGTGCTATGCATAAGATACACCTCTGATTCAGATCAGCAAAAATTATCAAAAGTGTTATCAACTTTAAATCAACTGTTGGAGCACAAAGTAGATAAAAAAATCATATTTATAATCAAAGACATTAAAATAGAGGAGTGGGATAAAGACAAAATCTTGTCTGACAAAATATATGATGGACATAATGACGCATCTTACAAATTTACATTAAATGATTTTACTGAGCGTTCACAAGATGCACTGTTAGCTCGAGTAGTAGAATTTCAAGGGCATAAGATAGGGTTGAATGAATTAATAGATTGGAGAGATATAAACGCAAAACAAATTATTAATTCAGATACGTTAGAACAGTTAATTAAGAATGAAGAAATAAAAATAGGACGTAAGCCATTAAGCACTAGTGATTTAGAAGGAGCATATAGTACATTTTATGACGATATAGATAAAGATATTCTAATTGAGCATTTTTCAAACAAATCAGATAATATTATTGTATTAAGCGGTATTACTCAAAAGAAGTTTAGTAAAGAAATCAATCTTGGTTTATATAATAAAATTAAAGCTCATATAGATAATAAGAAAATACTGGTTCTTGAAGAATATAGCGAAAATAATTTTAAAGCACTGTGCCATACTAATCCGGAGAAGGAAATTGTTTGGATTAATTGGAATAGTAATAAATTCATATTACGACAATTTTATAATCCAAAATTTTTAATCGCAATAGATTTAAAAAAAACAATTATCAAAATTGATATAAAGAATCAATTTAAAGAAGATATCGTATTAAAATATAGTAGGCGGAAATTGGCTGATCTATTGAAACGAGAGCAAGATCAACATAACAAAAACAAGATGTTATCCTTGTTTGATCAATACTTGAGCAAAATTAAGAATATTCTCATGATTGATGAACCAGAGAAGCAAATACTCACAATCTACACTGACATACAACTCTTAAGCGGATTTAAAAATTTAATAAAATTCTTGGAGGAAGCGGGAGAAGCAAATATTGAATATAATCCCCAAGCACAATTTGAAAGATGGAAAAACAATAATCCTATTGAATCTATACACTGGCTTAAGAGTGAAGAAAGCAGTGGTTTCCAACATGTAATTTGGTATCAATCCTATGGTTCACTCGATATATTACGTCCATACATCGATCAAGATCATAATATAACATTTAAAGGGAATGAATTTTTTGATAAGATACAAGATAATAAAGCAGCGATGATCATTGATGGAGCTGGAATGGGTAAATCAACAATCTTGACTACTATATCAACAAAGCTGCTAGAATCATATTGGGTTATACGTATACAGTTAAAAGATCATACGCGTGGAATAGATCAGTTGCCAAATTGTGTTGATATTAATGCTGTGCTTGAGTTTTTGGAAAATACGGGCAGTATAAATTCACCATTGGAGAAAAATTTAGCTGGGTACAAACTTAGAAAATATAGTAGCAGCCTTAAACCTTTATTGTTAGCATGCGATGGTTTCGATGAAATACAAGCAGATAAAAGTAAAAAGAAAACTTGTGCATTATTAAAGTTTTTAAAAGATAGCACGTCAGCTTCTATATTAGTTACCGCACGTGAAGAAGAAACAAGTACTTTACAAGATAGCTTATCAATATTTGATATTATTAAAATTACCAAATTATCAGAACCACAGCAAAAACAATTGCTTGAAACATATTGGAAGAATAGTCTTAAATGGCAATCTAGTACAGATGCACTACATAATATTTTCCTTAATGCAGCAGATGCTCCATTCACAATCTATGCAGAGAAATTATTGAACATGATGCATAAAGTGCTTATACAGCAAGGTAACAGCTTCATAGGGACACCACTAATGTTGCGCTTATTGGCGGAAGTTTATCAAGATAAATTTAAATATTTTATTAATAATATTTATGATACTAACCATGAAGAAGATTTTAATGATCTAAGTATATCAACCATATATCAACATGTTATTGATGCTAAATATAAGATATATTTTAGAGAAAAAATAGGAATATCTAATGACCTTATACATGAAGAAGCGATTCTTAAATCAGCATTCACCAAGAAATATTGGAGATTAGCATTTCAAGAATTATTTCCTAAGCAAGCTAGAGATTTTATAGGGATAGAAACTCCATTTTCAACAGTTACAAATAATGCACTTATATATGATAAACAAGAATTAGCCCCATTAATTCGTGTTGCTTTAATACGATCTACTCAATTTACCAATATTGAATTTATTCATTATACTTTTGCTGAATATTTTGTTGCTGAATTACTAAATAATTGGCTATGCAAAGTACATGGTCGTCATCAAAAATATCCATCTACAGAAGAGTTTTTATTAACAAAAATTTTACTGAGTCCAACATATAAAACTATTCGGTTATTTCTCAATACACAATTAACTAAACAACAAGTAACAAGTGATGCATTAGACTTTTATGGACAGAAAATTACTACACTATGGTCAGAAGCACAAAATAAGTTTTTTAGTGCATCACATCAAACCGCTTTACACATCGCAACTCAAGAAAATAATCAACACATTATTGATCTACTATTAAATATTTTTAGTACTCACCAAGAAAAACTTATCTCACTTCTTACAGTACGAGATAAAGATCAAGAAACGGCTTTGTATATAGCAGTTAAAAATCGTAATAATGATCTTATCAAGAAATTTTTAGCTAGTGTGAAACACTGTGAAAAAACAATTCAACAAGATCTTATTTTAGCAACGATTTTTAGAAAATATGAGGATCAAAAAAATCCGAATATAAAATATTTATTAGAGTATATATCAACCGAAGAGTATTCAGTCATCGGAGAAATATTAAATAATATTGAAAATCAATGGGATTTAATAGAGCAATTTCTCCAAGTGGCACGAGAAAAAAATATTAATGCAAAACAGTTTGAGGAACAATTTACAAAAATTGATGACACAAATATTAAAAAATATCTAATGTTATCGACTGACAAAGAAGGTAATACAGTTTTACACCTCACTTGCGGATTAGATCATCATTACATGATAAAATGGCTTATCGAGCGTCGTGCAAACGTTAATGCTGTAAATAGCAATGGTGATTCAATATTACATGTTGCTTCGGTTTTTGGTAATTTAAAGACTATAAAACTTCTTATAAAATATGGTGCAAATATTCATGCTATAAACCACAGTGGTGATTCAATCTTACACGTTGCTTGTTCTAATAAAAAAAAATTATGTAACAAAGGATTAATCACGTGGTTAGTCGATCATGGGGCCAATGTTAATGCTACAAACCACAATGGTTACTCAGCATTAGATTTAGCTGTTAAAAATAATTATTGGGTAATAGCACAATTTTTAATTACACATATAGATATCAATGACCACACCACAAGCACTATAGATTTATTAATTGATAAACGGCAATGGCATTTAATACAGTTGATAGTAGCAAAAGGGGTAGATATTAATGCTAAAAATAATAATCAAACGATACTGCTTAAGGTTGCAGCAATAAATGATCGAAAGAAAGGTCAGTATAAGTTGATTAAATTGCTAGTAGAAAGAGTAGAAAATATTAATGATCAAGATAATGATGGTAACACTATATTACATTACGCTGCTAGTAAAGGTCAATTGGACTTAGTAAAATGGTTAACAGTGCAGCGCAAGGCAAACATCAATGTTACAAATAAAAGCGGTGATACTGTGTTACATATCATGACATACAAATGTCAGTATAAATTAGTGCAGTGGTTGGTTGAATATGATGTAGATATTAATGCTACAAACCACAATGGTATCTCAGCATTCGATTTAGCTGTTGCAAATGGATATTGGAAAATAGCAAAATGGCTTGTGAGTCACGGTGCAAACATTGGTGCTCAAGTACTGTATGCAGCTAGTCATGCTCACTGGATTGATTTTGATTTTTTAGAATCTTTGATAAAAATTAAAAAACAATGTGGACAAGATATTATTAATGATACTATAGATACGAATGGTAATACACTGTTGCATAAGTTTGCACAAACGAAACATTTATTGTTATTAAACTTCGTTCTAAGGCATGGTGCAAATGTTGAAGCAAAAAACAGAGATGGTTATACAGCATTAGATTTAATACCACTATCCTTAGGCACAAAGCAGCCTTACAAGAAAGAATTATCACTGCTCGATATCCTCATCCGTTTCCTGTTTCATCTAAATCAACCCCCACCACCGAAGCAATATTTAATTGATGCAATTTCTTATCCTTCATGTAAAGCAAATTCTAATTCTACAGAAATTATTAATGTTTTAAAGAAGAAACTTCCTGTCAATTCTACGTCGGGTTTACAATTACAAGACGCAAGTAATACGGATTTACAAGACGCAACTACGGATTTTGCTGTCACAGAATCTAGAGATCACTGCTGTAGTCTGTTATGAACAGACCTCTTTCGAAAATAGTCATTTCCGCCTGTTTCGATGTTTGTCACCAATGATTTTTGAACTTTTTATCGTATTTTGAACGGTATTGTCATTATTGCAATCTTTACGTCACTCAATCGAGTCGGTGCAGCATAACTTCCTGCGCTATTGGCGATCAAACTGAGGAGGCCTATGAGTAGATTGGAGCACGATTATACTCAATTAGCGTCTGACTGTGAATTGCCTACTATAATCTCAACTCATCATTATCACGATTGTTTATTAGTTTATTCCCACCTCAACGATAATGGCCACTTATTTCCCTGAAAAGGCGCTCTGAAAGTAGCCTATTATTCCCACAAAACTCGAGGAGGGAAATAATGGGCCATTATTTCCCTCCTAGGCCATTATTTCCCTGCTAGCATTTTTGTTAGAAAAAATAGAAAAATTATTGAAAAAATAAAATAAAAGCAAATAAGTGGCCACAGTTAAGGTGGAAATAAAGCTCGCTGCGCTCGAGCAACAAAACACCCTCGGGAATAATATGCGACTTTACTCCCTTGGTGCATAATGTACTAATATAAGATACGACAAGGTTACATTGCATTTCAATATATCATTGATCTTTTCATGAGTAGAGACATGGTTTATAATTTATGTGCTCACCGCGATCGAGTTAAATGAGAGCGTTTCATGTCAAACAATGAATTTTTCTCAACTGTAAATAGAGACTGAGAAGATCTTGGAATCTTCTCACGCCTGATCTCAGAGCAGTCGATTATCTATCGTTATTTAAAGTAAGACTGATTCGTTAGTCGCGCAATTTTGATAATTATAATTCTTTATCGTTTATAATTTTTTATCGTAGGTTACCATACATTTATAAGTATTTATGTTCATATTTTACCTACCTTGTAAGAAATTTATATAATTTTTGTATATAAAGGGCTTATTAGCCCGTTTATTGGATAAATAAATAAATAAATAAATAAATACAAGAATTATTACTGGAAATGGATCAAATAAGAAATGTAATTATTTCCTAGCGAAAAAAGAAAATGTAAGTAATGGAAAATAATGGGAAATAACGGGAAATAACGGGAAATAACGGGAAATAACTATTATAAAATGTTTGAATTGAAACAAAAATAACAGTTATTTTCCGTTATTTCCCATTATTTCCCGTTA
>JAPYZA010009846.1:0-14078 GCA_030522685.1 Eupelmus azureus | reverse complement strand
CTAGTTCGCGGCGTCTCTCTCGTTCTCCCGCTCGGATCGGGCCGACAACGCGTGCACGAGTCTAGCGCAATCTGCGCAAGTCGAGCGGCGCGCGCACGCAGCGCGAAAATAATTCAAATTTGAATTGATAATTTCACATATCGTCACAGTCTACGTTTTGGAGGATTGTTAACCTCCCTTCTCAAGCCTAAAAAATAAATTAAATAATTTATTACGTACAACGTCAACAAAAAAAATTTTTTTCAAGGTATACATATCAAGATTATATTTTTCTAAATAACACGCATCATTATAACTTAAACCAGTATTTATTACATGATCGTTACAAATAAAATGTTCGATAGCGAAGTTCGAACGACTAAAACGAAAAATGTAATTTATGAATTGAAAGTCATATTTAAAGCTACCCTTAAATTAAATAATAGTATTCAAAATTTGATCGATCGTTGATATTATTTTAATGATAATACCATTCATCGTACTTTTATTTATTTGTAACTTTTATCACTTACTTATTTTCTTTTAATGTTGATGTGTGTTGATTTTTTACGTGCATGCATTTATTAATGAACGCACATCTTGTTAGTGTTTTTTGTAAATGTTATTACATTTTTTCATCTTATTCTATTGTTATTTCTTATATTATTTGTTAAATTTATTTTAATATTATCAAGTTATTATTGTTTAGGTATATTCTACGCTTCATTCTCGAAATACGGTTTTAAATTCGACAAGTGGAATTTTCCTTTTGATTTTCCATTGTCATCGATTACCCAATATGTATCGCTTGCGATTTTCTCCTCGATTTCAAAAGGTCATTCGTATATGTTAATAAATTTAGCGATTATCTTATCTTCCACATTTGACAAGTTTAGGGCTTTTATAAGCTCCTTGTCGCCTCTTTTGAACATAAACTGTTCGCGATTTTTATTTATTTTTTCCGCTCTATTTTTTATCTTCGCGTGCATTTTCCTTTCCACGATCGCGATTTTTCTATCCGTTCGTATTTCTCCTACGTCATCTACTATTCAATATTTCTTCCATATTCATTTTGGTTTTACACTGAAGTGTAATTCAACTGGTGCAAACCATGTCGTCTCGTGTACCGTTTCGTTTATTATTTCTTGAATTAATTTAGTTTTTCCCGCCAATCCAGTGTGTTTTTCTGGTATAAAAGTGCGGAAAAATCTGTAATCGGTAATTATTTTTTCTGGTTTCCCATATTTAGGAATATAATCGTTAAATATTTTATTAATCACAATCCGCGCTGTTGCCTTCTTAACTGGATAGATAACAACAAGATTTGAGAACGCGTCTATTATCGTAAATATGTATTTTGCCCCCCCCTCCCCCTACCGACATAGGTAATGGATCATAAAAATCAATTGACAACAGCTTACGTGGCTTATTTAACCGGCATGGGCTGATATCTTTTATTATATTTTATTGTTAAGTATTTTGTCTTTTGACACGTATCGCACGGTTTTAAGATTTTGCTTATTTTATTTCTTAATTTATTTGCAAATAAATGTTCTATTAACATTTTATATACTTTTTTCGGTCCTACGTGGCCGTATAATTCGTGAATTACTTTTATTAATGAATTCAGCGACTTTTCGGGTATTATTAGTTTTAATCTGTTCCTCTCTTCTTTTTATAAATATAATTATTCTTTTCTACATATCTTATTTTATTATTATTGCTAGTTTACAGCTTTTCTAACGCGTTTTTTAGAAACTCGTCATTCTTTAAATCGTTTGACCAATTTTTTAATATTTTATTTAATTCTTTTGAAGCTTTATTTTCTATTATCGCTGCAATTATTATATCCGCGTCTTTATATGGTTCGTGGTGTATTTCTCTACTTAGATAATCCACTACTCCGTTTTGCTACCCCGATATATATTCGGGTTCGATATTATAATCTTGTATCGCGAGATTCCATCGCGTAATTCGCAAATTTCTCAATTTGCAATTTTTTAAAAATGTTAATGCCTCATGATCCGTTATAACGATTATTTTTCTCGCCCCCCTCAAATACGTATCTAATTTGTTTAAGGACCATATAATCGCGAGCATCTCTTTTTCAGTCGTGTTATAGTTGCATTCGCTTGTTTTCAGCGTTCTGCTAATAAAGCAAACAACGTGTTCATTATGATTTTCATCTTTTTGTGATAACACCGCTGCTATCGCGAGATCGCTAGCATTCTTTGTTAGAATAAACGGTTTATGCGGGTTTATAATTTTTAATATAACATTTTCATCAAGTAATTCTTCTAATTTATTAAACGCATTTTCATGCTCGTTTGTCCACTTATATTTCTTGCCTTTCTTTAATAAATTAAATAATGGCAGTGATATGTGCCCGAAATTTTTCGCGAATTTCGTATAAAAAGTTATAAAACCTAAAAAACTCTAATTGTTTAATATCTTTTGGAGTTCTAAAATATTTTATTGATTTAATTTTCTCCGGATCCGGTTCGATTCCGTCTGCCGTTATTATGTGGCTTAAAATTTCTACTTTTTGCTTGCAAAATTTTGACTTTTTGGAATTAAACGTTAAATTATTTTCCGTCGCTCTTCTAAATAAGATTTTTAAATGATTTAAGTGGTCCTCAAATGTAGATGATCTTACGTGCAGATCATCCACGAACGCTAATAGAAATTCATCTTGGTCAGATATTATGTTATATAACCCTCTTAATAACGCGGCATTGCTCGGTTTCATACCAAATGCTGCTAATATATTCATATATTCGATTGTCTATTTTGAACGCCGAGTATTTTTTGCTTTCTTCTTCTAATTCTATCTGCCAGTAACTGGCTGTTAAATCCAAACTAGACATAATTTTTTTATTTGTACAGCGTAAAAGATTTCTTCAATGCCCGGCGGCGATTTATAGTCGTCTATTAATTTTGCGTCTAAGCATAGCCTTACCGATCCGTCTTTTTTGTATACGACTACGACATTGTTTATAAACGGGCTATTTGATCTCCGTATTATTCCAAATTCTATCATTCTATTTATTTCCTTATTAACGTTTTCCCTTTGATGCACCGGTATCGGGTATGGTTTCGCATAAAATGGTTTTTCATCTGTTAATTCTAATTTATATTTAATGTTTTTTAGCAATCCCGGCTTTGAGCAGAAACCAGGTTTATATTTTAAAATTAGCTTCATTAATTTTTCTTTGTTTGCTTGCGATAAATTCTCGCTCGCGTTTAATTTTTCCATGACATCTTCTTTTAAGATGTCATGTTCATTATAGTTTTCTACTTAATCTATTTCATTTATATTTTGAGTATTATTTATTTTTCCCGTATTCGCAGTATTATAGGAATAATTTGGGATATTTACCGTTGATTTATCTGTATTAACGATAGAATCAACTAGTTTGATATTGAATACCGATTTCTCGTTTATTTCAATTTAATTATTTTTATACGATAAGATATCGTTTTTATCCTTTATTCTGAAGCTAATTAAATTTTCGGGTGTGTTAATTATCATTTCTAATGCCGTTTGTGCATCATACCCAATTATACAATCTTTTATTTAATTTGCTACTATAATAAAGATTAATTTTATTTCTGATTTATTTATTTTCGTTTTAATTAGAATTTGCGATTTTAATTTTGCCGATTTTTTACCCGTCGCTCCTTTTATAGTTTTTCCATTTATAGGAAGTATAGGGCATGTTTTGAAATGTTCATAATTGCTTTGATAAAATGCTTCGGAAATACAAGAAAAAAAAAAAATAATTCGGAAATATTTCGCTATCTGTGTCGATTAAAGCGTTTACGTCCTCTAATTTTATTTTTATTTCTGGGCAACACGCAACTTTAATGTTTTGCCCTTGTGGCTCTATATCATTTAAGAGGTCATCTCGCGGCTCCTTTAGTATAGAGAACACGTGAAACTTAATGACCTCTAACATCTTATTCTGCTTTATATATTCTAACTCGCGCGAAGTCATCTTATTTCTGATTCTCGCGTCGTAAAGCTATATCACAACTGTTTTATTTTCTTATTTTTATTTTAGCTACAGTTATTATTTAAATTTTCCTTATCCTATACTTATTTAGTTTTGCCTTATTTCAGCTTTAGTAGGAAGTAATAAAAAAAAATCAAATTTGGGATGGACTAACCAAAAGTAAAAAGATCGGGCGCTTGCCCTTCGTCCACCCCTGCGTCGCTAGCTCTTGCGTAGCGCGCTCGCACCACGGTGACCTCTCCTAGGTCGCGCTTTAGTGCGCTTTATTTAGGACGCACTGCATTCCTGCGACGTATTGCCGAGTTTTAGACTCATTATTTTTTTTTCTGTTCACCCGCGGGATGAAAATTCCACCTTCGATTGGCGATTTATATTTTACGGTATAAAATATTTCTAAAAATATTTCTAAAAATATTTAAGTAATGTTACAGAAATATTTCACTATGAAGTTATCGTATTCGGTATTTAATGGTTGGAAATTTCTTATACGTTAAGTTTTTACATTTTGTCGCAAATTTATAAATTATTAATGATTTTCGCTATTTTTATAGCAGAAATAATGTATTAAAAATTTTGACATGACGAAGATATGAATCTGAGTCGCTGGTCTACTACGAAAGTAAACTATCCTGTATGTTATCGCTCGCTTGTAAAGTCATATCATCTTTTCCTCTATATCTTATATGATCACTATGATTAAATAGGACATTTTAGTGACTTTATACAGTTTATGATTTTAAATTAAAGTTATAATTATATAATTATGTTTATTTTCATAAATATATAAAATTTATTTTATAAAACTGTCAATTGGCAGATACTTTCCTATGTCTCTTTTATTTTAAGGAGACAAAACACAAAAAAAAATTAAAACAAAAGTAATCGGTGAAAGAAACGATTTTTGTTTAATTACCTATTTCAATAGGAAATAATCCTAGAATAAGCTCCATAATATCTTTTTGTTCTATCTCATTTAATTAAATGAAATTTCATTTCTATGAAATAATTAGTAACATGTACTTATGACTAATTTTTTGTTAATTTTAATATTTTTGATTTTTTTTAATTTATAGGTAAAATAATTAAAAATTATTAAAAAAATAATGTTTTTCTTACTTATTTTGATGCGAAATATACTATTCATAAATCTTCGAAAAGTTTTTCGATAAGATTTAATTAAATTTTTATTTTGTTAGCCGCATAATAATATTTTTACTAAGTTTTCGTTCATTTTTAAAATTTTATGGATTTTTTTTCAAGTTCAATTTTCAAAAATATATTTTTTACATTCCATTTTAATAGAATATTTATTGTAGAATAAGCTCCAAAAAGTTTTATATCAATATCCTATTTTATTTCAATTTTATTACAATAATAGTGGCACGTACTTATAAGTACCTATATACAGGTAATTTTTTTAAATTTGAATTGGCGCCGGCGTGCTTACACGATGTTTCGGTTTTTACAGTTCCGTAATTTTACTATCAGTAACAGCAGGTCATAGCTGATCGCATTCACATATACTATATTTTGCATATACTGAGGTTAGTTTGTGGGTATTGCCAGAACAATGTGCTGCAACGGGGTGGAATTTATTTCCCGAATAAAACAAGTGGGACTTACTAACCACCTAAATTTCTCTCATCGAATCTGCCGGTACTCAGTAAGCGCAACTGGATCCTGTTGCGCCCGCGGAGACGGCGGTATTCGGCGTCCGGAGAACAAGGTTCTAACTACGGAATCACACGCGAACACGAAAGTTAAATTTGAAAATCAAAGACTAGTATATTCTGTTACTTTAGGTACACTTTTACTTTAAGGTACTACTCTCTCTCAGTCACACGCACACACACACACGCACACACACGCGCACACGCACCCTCATACACACACACACACACACACACACGCACGCACGCACGCACGCACGCACGCACGCACACACCATACCGCTCTCGGTATTGCACTGTTACTGCAGCCGCTCTGCAGGCAGTGCACGCGTTAACGACTCACTTACACACGGAACGCGACGGTAGATACAGTAGCTGCGACCCTCTACCGCTGTGAGAGGGAGCTGCGCAAAAAACTATCTCGAAACGTCGAAGGTAGACGGCCGTGTGCTCGCGCACACGTATACCTTGACGCGAAAAGCCGGCCGAATTTACCTCGTATTTAACGTGTTGTCGCAAAGTGTCAGCTGCCGGAATAATCTCTTTGGACCCTCAGGAATCTCTCTTCGGCAGCTGGGCTCGGGTCTCGTACGTCGTTTCTTCTCAAAAGATCGCAAACGTCTCGACAAAAACTTGAGAGTAGTCAACCCCTGCCGGTCTTCAAGGGCTCCTGCCACACCGACAGGGAGCTGGTCTAAGTCCTCTTCAGAGGAGACGACCCTGGGACCCTACTATCTTCGCCGGAACCACGAGTCCGAGGGGTTATGGCGTTGCCGGTCTGGGCAACCGTGGTGGTCGGCTACGCCCGGTCGGCCGCACATGTAGCACTGCCTACGCGATGCAACGACCGGGGATTCTACGGTCGCCCCTGCCACCGTAGGTCGCGCCACGCTAGTCGCGGGCGGGGAGGTTGCGGCTGCCGAAGCCGCCCTGGCCCTAACCCTCTGGACTTCCTCTTCGGCGGCGGCAAGGCGCCGCTGGACTTTCTCCGCCTCCTGGCACGCGGCGTAGACGAGTTGACACGCCTCCTCTATTCTGCTGGCCTCTTCTTCCGCCTTGGCAGTGGCGCGCACCTCTTTTTCGGCGGCCCGTGCACGCCGTTGGATAGCCACCTTTTGTGCCCATGTCGCTGAATATTCCTGGGCCCACCGGTAGCGTGGAAACTATCCAACGCCTGGAAGGCAGCATCTTCAGCGGTCTTTGCTGCTTTGTAACTCCGGCACGCGTGCTACTCCTCCACCTGCTCCCGCTTGGCGGAAGCCGATAGTTCGGCTGGAGCAGGTGGCGAAGGATCGTTTCGCCCTTCCTGGGCCTCTTTGCCCGCTGGCGTCTCCGCGGCCGGGGGCGGCTGCCCTTTCGGCCTGCGGATGGTGGGGACAGGCGAAGGAGTGACCTCTGATCCCCCCAGAGGTTTCATCTTTCTCCTCCGCCTGGACTGATTGCAGCAGCTTGGCCATCGCTGCAACCAGGATCCTCTGGAGCACCTCGTCCGGGACTCCGGTATTTGTCTCCATCTGAAACAGATTGAAGGGACGGGTTACCACTCTGTCGAGGTGGCCGCTAGTTGGCTCGAGTAGTCGTCGCTCACGTACGCCGGGCTGAAACGTCACCCATATCCATTGGTGCAACCCTCTTCGTCGATCTTTTCGACCTTCCCCGCGGTCGGCTGGGGACATCTTGGATCGGGGCAATCGGTGAAGGATCATTTCGAGGTTGTCGCTCATTGCCTCATTCGCATCCCTCGGTGGTTGAGATTCCTCGTCCTTCCGGATTATATCATCTTCGGGATCTGCGACAGGGATGTACGGTTTCAATTGGCTGACATGTATCGCGTCATCCACATGTCCGTCGGCGCTCAATAAAGTATATGTGTTACTTTCGGGCTTCTTCACAACCACATGAGGCCCGGAGAATGTCGGCGCTAACTTGGCCGAAATGCCTTGTGCTGCCAAGGACAAAACTCGATTTTTCCTCCAAACTAAGTTGCCGACGGAGAACGGCACACCCCTTCTTCTGGCGTTATAATACGTTACTCCTTGCTGCTTTTCCTCGTCCGAGCGAGAAGCAGCGGCCTCCTGGAGCGGTTGAAAGCCTACTAACTTGCGTGCCCAAGCTTCGGCGGCCTTTCTTTCCCCTTCCTCGTTTGCAGCTAGGTCTTGCCGGCGCCTCTCGCCTCCAGAAGGTACGGACTCACGACCATAATTCAACACTGCTGGTGTCAGCCTGGTCGTACTATGCACCGTGTTGTTGAGAGAGAAGCACAACTCCGGTAACTTCTCATCCCACGTTCGGTGGTTCTCCTCGACAAACGCAACAATCCTGGTTTTCAAAGTCCTATTTACACGTTCTACAGGATTGGTTTGTGGATGGTATGGCGGAGTAGTGGAATGATGGATCCTAGCCTCCTCTAGATACTTATCCCCGTGGTTCTTGAATTCTAGACCGTTGTCTGTGAGGAAAACCTCCAGTGCTCCGAATCGGTGGACGATCCTATCCTTAAGCTCCATCAGGTTCGCGCTGGCAACGGCTCTGCGCAACGGGACACACTTAACCCATCTGGTGAAGAGATCTTGAAATACCAACACATATTCAAATCCATGGATACTCTTCACCATGGGTCCGGTTATGTCCGCAGCTACCACTTGCCAGGGTTTCTCGATCGCTGTTGGCATATCGAGCAGGATCGCACGTAGTCTCTCACTGACTCGGAAAACCTGGGCCAATAATACAGGCTTGCTCTATATGCCCTGCAGAGGGATCATCATGGCACTCCTGCAGGATCTTCCGGCGCTGCTCCGCAGGAAAAACGAGCTTCCATGCATCATCGTCTTCTACTGATGCTTCTAGGAGCTCGTTGGGTCGGCACGTAAACAGCCGTCCTCCCACATATTTCCAGCGTGGGTATTCGTTCGGATGGTCTTATACCTTCCGCAGCCATTGCTCATACCATTCATCTTTGATATTTTCCGCCCAAGAGATGGCTCCTATTTCGAGCTCTCCCGAATCTTCTTCATATATTCGGGAGAAGGCGTCAGGCATAAGGTGCAAGGCTCCTTTGCGGTGTTGTACCTCATAATTGTGACCTTGTAACTCCAGAACCCACCTAGCCAATTTCCATGGGACTCTCGAGGCTGCGGATCAACCGGAGGCTAGAGTGATCGGTGACCACCTAGAAGAAATAATCCTCGATATATGGCCGGAAATTCCTTATTGCCCAAATACAGCCAAACACTCTCGCTCAGTGGTGCTGTAATTTCTCTCAGCTTGTGTCAAAGTGCGGCTGGCAAACTCCAATACGCGCTCTTCTCCCTCGATTTCCTGGAGAAGGATGGCTCCAATACCGGTAGCACTTGCGCCTCAAAATCTGGCCTCGCCAGGATTGGAGCCGAGGCGAAAAGCGCCTTCACAGCCTCGAAAGCTGTCTGCTGCTCTTCGATCGACTCATACTTACGTCCATTGCGCGTAAGGACCGTAAGGGGTTCAGCAACCGTAGCTAGGTTGCTGAGGAACTTCCGATACCACAAAGCCATACCCAAGAAGCGACGCAGCTGCCTCAGGTTCCGCGGTGCCGGAAATTCAATCACTGGCTTCACTTTCTCCGGGTCTGGGCAAAAACCGTTTCTGTTGACCAAAACCCCGCGGTATCGCACCTCAGTCAGACCAAACACACTCTTCTCGCGGTTTATGGTCAAACCTGCCTTTTTGACACACTTTAGCACGAGCTCCAGCTACTGGACATGTTCCTCGAACGTTTTCATCACGATGATGATATCATCTAAGTAGCTGAAGGCGTCCGGTTCCACCTCTATCCCAGTCACCGTATCAATCAATCGCTGGAAAGTCGCTCCGGCGAAAGACAAACCATATGGCATTTTTGTGAATTGGAATAGGTCCATTCCCGGGACGGTGAATGTGGACACCGGCCTCGACTCCACTTTCAACAAGATCTGGTGATACGCCTGACTCAGATCCAGCGTTGAGATGAACTTCCCATTCTGTAACTCTGGAGAATGGAGTCCATGTTTGGCAGTTGATAGGCATCTGCTCTCAACACCTTTCGGTAGCCTACGCCGAAACGGAATTTGCCGTTTGCCTTGCGCACCATGACTACCGGACTCGATCACCCACTGGTCGAGGTTTCGATAATCTACGTCTCGAGCATCTCTCGTACCTGCGCATACATTTCTTCTTCGCGCTTCTTCGATACGGGGTAGCATCTTTGCTTTACTGGAGTGGTACCCAACACATCTATTTTGTGTTCTATCCACGTAGTGCACCCCAGGGGAGGATCTTCCTTTCCGAGGATTTGCTCGACCACACCGAGCAAAACATTGCCTTGGTCCTCGGAGATATCGTCAATGATGGAAGCCAGGTGAGCGGTATCTTTCGAACTACCGCCGGCTAATTCGAGGTTGACATAAGTTTTAGTGGCATTCACGAATATACGATCGTTGATCGGGTCATGCATGGCCTCGAAAGCCCTGATGGTATTCGCTCCTAGGTAGCAATCTATATCATCGTCGGGGATGATCGCCACTCGAAAACACTTCTTTATGTCCTCTAACTCGAATGTCAAGTCGGCGCAGCCCGAGACAACGCTGGACTGTCCCACGGGTAGCTTGGTTCGAGAACCATCACCCGGCATCACCTTTACGCCGACGGCTGAGCCCTACGGTTCCTATGCCCGTATATGTGAATCCCGTATCATAGAGGGCTCTCAACTTAAATCCCTCCTCGTTCAAACTCAGCCACCACCGAGTGCCATCCCGGGGATCAGTGACGGCTCCTAGAGCTCATCTCCGGCTTCCGAATCCATAGAGTCCAGAGGATTCGGCCCTTCTACAGCAGCAACCGCTCCTCCTTCTATTGGAGGTGCTTCAGTCGGTTTCTGCTGGGGGAGGACGTAAGACGAGATTACGTCCCACCTTGACCGTTTCCCGAACACTTAGGGCAAAAAAGTCTCGCTTGTACCCCAGCTCGCCGCACCCATGAAAAGTAATCTGCCCATTCGGCCTATAGGGCGGCCTTCTTCCTTGTCCCTGCTGACGGCTGAAGCTCTGGCACGTTTGCTGGGATCCAGGAGGGTTCTGTTGACCACCAGGAGGTTTGGCCTGGCATTCAGGAAGGTTCTGCTGTCCCTGCATTTGGCCGCCTTTCTGGTAGGCTTCTCCTCTGCCTCCTTTCCTGTTTCTGCCTCTTGGGGAGCCAGGCGGTGAACTGTTTTTTATAGCAACGCTATTCAGCTTTTCTTCTAAGAGCTGGGCGATCCGACTCACCAACTGCTCGGAAGTCTCTGCTACCTTACTGGCACTGGAGGTTTGGCAGTCTCAACGGCCGCAATATTTGGCTTTGCTCCCTTTCCCCCCTAATAAGCCATCTCGAGCAGGAGGCACAACTTTGGAAACGGAGGAGGCTGGTAAGTTCGCTCCGACTCCAAGATCAACTCGGCCTCAACGGAGGCGTCCAGCAATGCAGTCATGCTGCGACAATCTGCTCTACGGACTATTCTTTGAATCTCTGGCCGGAGATTCCTATACAGCAGGTCCAGCTGCCGCTCTAAACTCATTGGAGGCTCTATTTGTTTGATAATAGCAGTCAGGCACGTTAAGTAGTCCCAGACTGGTTCCTCCGGTCCTTGAGTCCGCGCACTCGCCTCGTGCACTAGGCGCTGCTGATACCCATGGCTGGCCATGTACCAGCTCCGGAATGTCCTGCAGAATTCTGCTCATGTTCTTCAGGAGTCTCTATTATTGGGGTAATACGTCGCCGCAACTCCTGAATACAGCTCTGACAGAGAGGACAACATCTCTCTCTCTCTCTCTCTCTCTCTCTGACAGTCTGGCGAGTCGTCTGCAGTCGTCGACTCGGTTGAGGAAGAAGTCCACACTCTGAACTCTTTCCCCGGAGAATTGTACGCTCCGTTTGCGCATAATCTATCCCACTTCTTTTTGGGATCCTGGGGGATTCCAGTTTTCTGGTGTTGTACCAGGGGCTTGGTTTTCTGGTGTTGTACCAGGGGCTTGCGAACTCTGCTCTGCTCGGTTCGTCGGTCCTCTCGTAAAGTCCAAGCTGTCTCTCAGAAAGTTTGGCCTTGGAATCCGAGGACCGGTCCTACTTTCGGGGGCCGGGATTGCTCTCGGGAGTCCTCCCCCTCCCCAGGCACCGGCAGTCCTCTCGAAGTGAGGTCTGGGGGTCTCACTCGTTTTCCCTGCTGCCTGATCCTGGGGAACTGTGATAGTTTCCTGCAAGCCTGCTGGAAAAGTATCACAGTGATTCTGGAAGGTCACTCTGCCCCTTCCAGGGTTTCCACCATCAATTACCGTACTATTGGCCGGTGGGCGGAAGCTGCCGGCTTGCAGTTCGTTCATGCGAGCAGTTAACTCTGCCACCTGCTTCATAATCGTCATCATGAACGTGGCGAACTCGACAGGGACTCTAATGTCTTCTCCCTGGGTCGATCTCATCTGGATCCACTCGGTTTCAGTCTCTTCCGAGTTCCACTGAGTCGGGTCCTCGTGTTCGATATGAGTCGAATCGTCCAGCTCCGTATCATGGGGTCTCCTGGAAGCTATGTTTTGCCTTGTTGTCTCCGGGTGGCCCAGTACTCTCTCCATTCGAGACACTGTCGATGAAGGTATGACGCAGGTTGGCTCTTCTTACACAAGCTACGTGTTCGTCTTCACCCGGATTCACCAGGAAATCCTGGATGGAGTATTCGCCCAACATCCACTTCGTCAGGCGGTCCATGTTGGCGCATCTCGTTCCTGAAGGTTTCAAATCTATTGTCGAAATGTATCGGTTGAGATCCTGTATCGTGGATGTCATATACTAATTGTCGAGGCAGTCGACCAATGCAGGAGCAGGTGCTGCATCTTCACAATCTTAGAAAAAATAAATTTCCTTCGATGTTCTGGTATTGCGCGGTTTTCAACCCTAGTCTACTTAGTGGGCGCGCGTACAAATTGGACCTACTCTAACTCTGGCCACAGAACATCGAAGGAAGCCTACAAATGCGCAGGGGACTCTTGTGGTGTTCAGCGAAGTGTACAACTCAACTTTTCCTTCCCCGTGATTCCCCCAACACATGCGGCAAAAAAAACTACGCTGAAATCCTATTAAAGAATAGGATTCTATTCTATCGGTTCGTTGCAGTTGACACCACCCGTGTGCACTATACACTAGTGTGCTAGTGGAAGACTCTAATTCTAATTTGCAGCCCGAGTCACGTACAAACTTTCACCTGGACAATTAAACGGAACGAGATGTCACACTTCGTGCTACTGGGTGAACTTTCCTCTCGTTTCACCCAGTGATAAATTCGCAAAATTCCTTTCGCGAATCTATTAAGCACTACACACACACACACTTGCACGCCTTCTACAGGCTTCACCACGAGAAGTCCTGTAGGAATTGAGAGTGAAGGGAATCTCTGATTCGTTTGTATTCTGAATAACAAGCTACTATCACTATACCTGTCCAAAAACGAGAAATTTAACGACACGAATGTTAACTATGGCGTTGTGACCTCAAAAAAATGTTTTCACTGTTAAAATCGTGGGTCTACTCTCCGGTGGGCCCCTACTACCTCTTTGCGAAACAAAAACCAAAAAAGTCGAATTGTTCAAAAATCTCGCGTTCGTTTCTCAGGTTTTCACGTTCGGCTTTCGGATTCGAATCCGCTCAATACACGTCCTAGAATCCGAAAACGTCAAAAAAAAATTTTGGTCCTGCGTTTGAATCTTGTGTTCGTATTCTGTGACCTCGTTCGAGTCTCGGGTCTTGCGTTCGATTATCGCTCTAATTTTTGCTATTGGCGGGGGAACGCAGTTGTTAGGAGCTGACACAGCGTGCGCACATACCTATGATTAGGGCCATTCTACAATATGGAATAGCTGGAATTTCTTTTTCACCTTCCCAGTAACATTAGGAATAATCGCGATAGTAATAGTAATAATAATGACAAGGATAATAATAAAGATGATAATAATAAAACAATAAAGATAGGTAGAAACTCGCTCGGGGAAAGGCAATTTCCTAGAGACAATCTTCCTAAAAATCTTATTTTAGCGAATGAATTCCCAGAACTTGTTTACTACTTTTTCAGCAGACGCGTTCCAGAAATCAATTAAGAGATTGGCTAATGTTTCCTGGAACTTCTAAGAAGCCGCAATCGCTAATGCATTCCAGGAACGCTTTATAAGGCTACGGCCGCTAAGACATTCTTGGAAGCCGCAGTCGCTAATGCATTCTGGGAAACTTTTAAGAGGCTACGACCACTAATGCATTCCTGGAACTTGGAAAACGCTTATGAGTTATATAATTACTTTGGTCCAGTGTCATTTCACCCTTTTTATTATCATATTTGATATTTATACCTAAATAAGTATGTACTATACCCAGATCTTTCATAGCA
>JAPYZA010009845.1:0-14405 GCA_030522685.1 Eupelmus azureus | reverse complement strand
GTATTTTGAATTAGTAGAATATATACTGTTATTGTTATTATTAATAAATGATTATTAATAATGTAATCAAATCTATAATAGGTTCAAATTCTACTGAAACAAGCTCAGGATAAAGACTTACCGAACCAGCTGATGAATAATATCGATGGTTATGATTCTTCATGTATAAGGCTCTTATTGTGCAAAACAACACCGATCATTTGGGCAGCTCAGAAATCACTAAAAAATGGATCTACAAATGGTCGGCGGGATATTACTTCGTGGCTTCCTTCCAGGGATACCTTTGAAGATTATTCCGATGCTTGCGACGAAAAACATAGCGACTGTGAATTGAATTTTGCTCCTTAGTACAATGTCATATTCATAAATTTTACGTTTTTTATTTGGCGTTTGTATTTAATTTATTTATTTCGCTATCTAAAAACAAAGTGTGAAATCTGGAAGTAAAAAGTTTAAAATCTACATTTTAGTCTTTATAAGAGTTCAAAATGAAGGTTTCAATTCTTAAAGTAAGTTTTGTTTGCTAAATTTAATATCATAAAAATTTATACTGTTAAATAAAAAAAATTCTAATAGAAAATAAGTGTAGTATACTAATATTAAGATAATAAGCTGTATTGACATAATATTGCTACAATATTGAAGCAATATCAATTCAATACCGATGCAATATTGTTACAATATTGGTACATGTTGCTGTAATATTACTACAATTTTGCTACAATAATATCATTGCAATATTTTTCCAGTATTTTAGTAATATTATTATAGCATTTGTGTAACATACTTTTACAATATTGTTACAGTTATGTTGCTGTAATATTTATAAAATATTGCGCAAACAAATAATTGTTGCAACAATGGTACAATATTGGTTTAAACCTACATTTTAAACTTTTATACAGATTAAAATGTAGGTTTTAAACTTTTTATTCCAGATTTCGCACTTTTGATTTTAGAGTATAGAACATAATAAATAATATATTTAATAAATTATTATTTTTTTAGAATTTATTTTAGTAGATATAATTAAAATTAAACTGATTTCCTTTTTTAATTACAAAATTTTGTATACTTAAAATATGCTTTTTGAATCCTACGATAAATTCTTGTAAACTACTACCAATGTAAATTTAACTTTTATTTCTATGAATATCAAAAAATTTAAATATATAAAATATTCTGTTTTGATCAGTGTAAATGTTATTAATAAAATTATCTAAAATATATTCTCTATCTTTCTGTTTTAAATTCATGTTATTTAATTTTATGAAGGATGAATTAATAATGCAAAAATTTTGATGAGTATTTATCACTTTTATTTCAATAAAGAAATAGATTAAAAAATAATTTGAACAAACGTTTTATCGTTCTATCACTTTTCTACAAGGTTTCCTAACTTACAAATAATTCATAAAACATACAAATTTACAATAATATAAATTAAACACATAAAATCATCTTAACACTTAACTTAATCTCTTATAGAGTAAATTGAAATTTTCCGTTTTTTTATAAAGGGAGTACACTGAGAAACAGAAGAAGATTATGTCTCTTTCGTTCTTTCTTTTAAAAATACATTAAAAATAGTATTTTCTTTAAAAACATTTTTTCTGGTATATTATATCGTTCAAAAAAATAACTTCTATTTTACCATTTGTCTCTCCATTCATCATCTTTTCACATTTATTCTTTTGATATTATATTTTTAAATATTATTTTGTCTCACAAAATTACAAAATTAATTAAAACTAAAATATCTTGTATTTTGCCACATACCACATCATATTTAAAAGCCATGTCTTGATAATCGTACTATCAAAATCAATGTACTCCCTTAATAAACGAAATAACAGGTGATATATTTTCTCTATACAAAATAATACTAAGGATGAGGACGGTACTACGTAAATAATGCACTTTGGAGCTCCAAGACGAATGGCATGAATTTACTATATATTTTTCAATCGATTATCGCTTAGTACTAAGTATATATCTTGTTATTCCTTCATACATTGTTTTTTTAAATTTTTATAATTGTATCTAAGTTTTATTAATACTCTGGTAGACACGTATTATCGTAAAATATGTGATTGATTCTTAAATTTTTATAACAGAAATATATCTCTACAAATAATCGATTATTAGTATTCAGTTTTTAATCGTTGAATATTTATTTTGTCCATATGTTATTTTACTAATGTAATGAGTATCATTGTAAGTCGTTAATGCCATTTTTGTAGGCTTATATTTATAACAGTCACTTTTCCGTTGTATTATAACTAATATTAATGTAACTGTGATTAATTGTTGACTCTAATAAATGTCCTCGAAACTCCGAAGTACAAAATCATTAATGAATTTTATTATTTGATAGATTTACTTTTGTTTCTACTACCACAATAATACTTGTTGTTTTGTTTGTTATATAGATATTTTCCTTTACCTTTAAAGAGATCTGAAGCTCCATTCTAAATGTATGATTATCGCTTAATTTTTTTGATTAGCTTCAGACATTTTAGATGCTTATCATACGTATCTTTTATACATTTGGCATCGTTTTGCATATTCTCTAACAAATGCGTCAGAGATCTTTGTATCGTATGTCAAGAAATCAACCCTGATTTTGCGAATAAATGCGATAACAGGATTGACAAACTGATTTTATTGTTCGTTTGTTTAGAATAGTTAAAAAAAATTATTACAGTTCAGTAGAATGCAATTCCTGCACGGACGATATTTACGGTGATTGGATAAAAATTTGAAGAATCGATCGGTACAAAACTGGAAAAGGAGTACATAAAAATTCTACTGAAACTCTCGTATGCAATAATAATGCAAAATCGTAAATTTGTAAAGATCGTTAAGTAACGCATGGAAATTTGAGTATATTTTATAGTATAATTCTTTGCTGACATTCTTATCGAAGAAATTTTTGTATGAATAAACGATTTATTCTCCTAAAAGTGAAATGCAATCTAATGATGCACTTCACTGCAAATGTATATATATAATCTATAAATAATTTGAAATTTTTACATAAATATATATGTATACAAATATAAGTATATGTATACGTACAATGGAAATATGCTTTCTGTACATATTGCATATAATTTATGTTTTTTCTTCTAACAAAAACGATACTTCGAAAATATATGCAAGGACTAATAGAACCTCTACCTATGTATACATTATGTAGACTCATTTACACTGAATAATCATTTTCACAAAAGAAATCTCACTATCTAAATTCGATTAGTATTCAAGGTACGATACTTGAATACGCAAATACTTGTCAGTTCATTCATAAATAGATTTTCATATATTTAAGATTTATTTCAGTCTAATAATGTAACTGTGACTAGACACGCGTTAATTATATTTACCTAAAATTTTTAATACAATTTTTTTGAAGCCTAGCTCTCAAAACATAATTGCACGGATTTTAATAAATTTTCCATTCTTACAGTTCTTTTTTCATTAGACTTATTAGCAGGAAACGATTAGTTTAAAAGTGTTCAGTAATTGTGAATAAAATTTACAAAGAAAATTTTCTCTAAAGTATAATAATTTTATTTAAATTTTTACAATTATTTCTGCATATCATCATCGTCATAATAAGTAATATATTTTCAATAATGACATAAAAAAGCTTGTAATGATATTTTTCGAGAAAACAGTTTAAAATTCTTTATATAGTAAGTACAAAATTCAATGTAAATAATATTTTGTCACTTTACATGAACATTAAAACAAATTTTCGTTTTAAATTTATATAACGAAATCTACTTCTATAGTTTGAAAATTCACTAATTTTATAAATGTGAATACAAGATGATAAAAAAACTTTACAAATTCTTTAACATTTGGAATAAAACGTAAAGCCTGAAGTTTTACTACCGACGTATAAATCATGTATTAAAACTTATCAGTATAAGTAAAGTCTTCGGCATTACTTCGGCGCGTATTAATTTGCACATTTATCGTCTGTAAAAACATTTTTACAAAACAAATTGACTAGACTGTAACCATAAAAATGAATATTGATATGCCAGTAGAACCTTCAGGTTCTGTTAAAGCAGTCTGAGGAAATTAGGAACGTAAACTTGACGGAATTCAACGCATGCAGTCGGTAACGTTTATAATCTTTCTCTGAATTTTCCTTTTTTTCATTCTTTTATTTTTCCCTAGTAAAATAGTCTCCGTAACAGTGATGTGCAATCGTGTCATGGATCGTCATTAAATCCTAAAAACAAACTTACCCCCGTCATACCGCGATCACTCAATTGCGCCCTACGTTCGAGCCTTTACACAAATATTCAAGAATTACATTCTCTAATCAAAGGATTGCACTCGTTCGCAAGTACACTTTAGGCCAGGTATATATAAGAAAAGATTCACTCTTCCCCGCTTTTCGCGCGCTGCAAACATTACTTTCTCCGTGCCATCGTCGCGCGGGATTCATACCTACAAATTCCGCGCTTACACATCGCGAGGGAATTCTTTTGATTAATCGTAAGACCGCGCGCTACTCGCGCAGTCCCACAACGCAAACGTTATCTCTGCATTGCTTTTAAAGGGTCGCTTGGCCGGGACTGACTAGGTCCGAGGTCTCGACGCGCGCCTGGCGCAGCCAGTCTTTGAGATTCCTGGTCCGTTCCACGAGGTTCGAGGCGGCCGAGGCGCCCTCGACTGTACCGACGCTCGTCGTGTAGCCGCTCGTCGGCCCATACTGGGCAATTATGTTCTGAGTGGCACTGGGCGCTGGATGCGCCGCCGCTGTCAGCTGAGATAGGAGGTTGGATTGGATGTTCGGTGTGCCGAAAGCTGCTGCTGTAAAAAAGAAAGGTGGCTTTGTTGTTAAATGGCCATTTTTGGTTTACGGGGTGCGAGCGGGGGGTTCGTATTGGGAAGCGTGCTGTTTTAAGGATTTTCATGTTGTTCTTGTGCAAAAGATTTCGTTAGGGAATTTACAACTTCAAATTTTAAAATAGAGAGTAGAAAAATATTTACAGAGCCCAATTATAATTATGAATAATTTTTTTTTAATAGAAAATAATAAGTTGTACCACATTACAAAAGAATTATTAAGAGAAAAAATGAAATAACAGTATTTACAATATTAAGTTGTATTTGTTTTGAAAATGACAATCAGTACAGTGCAATCTTCGTGCTTGCAGCAGTATTTAAAAGGATAATTTAAAAAACAAGCGTTCCTTTTTTAAAAATACACTGAGCACTATCAATAAAAATAATCAATAAGAAAAAAAGTATCAAAATTACAATAAATATTAAAAATAGACAAAGAAATGAACAAAATATTGATAAGTACTTACGGACGAAATACGGAGATTGTACTGTACATGAAGCTTTACAAGAAATCAATTATTTTTAGGACTGATATTAACTGGAATTTTTACTTAGAAAGAAAAAACTAGTGTAATAAGATTAAATTTTTATCACATTTTTATTATAAAATTATTTGTTTATATAAAAAAAAAATATTATTTGATCGAAATAAATAATTTTATAGAGAATACGATAAAAATTTTAATAAGTTATACTAACTTAAACTCTCAGTGTATTGTAAGTTATACATTTTAATATCAATTTAATAAAATAAAAGAATTTTGTATTTTTTATTTATAACATCTAAAAAGTTTGTATAAAAGTTGTAACCTAAAAAAATCTTTTACTCCAGTTAATATACTCAATATCGTATTTCAACTTATAAAAAAAGCTACTTTGATTTTCTTAAGAAGCAAACTTGTTCATATAAAAGTTTTCTTACGGAAAAGTATAGTATCTGTTCATATAAAACTTAGTATTTTATAAAAATAAAATAGAAAATATAATGCATAATATTTAATAATCTACATTTTTAAATTTTTTTACTTAAGCATGAAAGTTATCCAAAAGTTATCCAAAGCTACATGGGTTAATTAATCAATTAAGATAATACTTAAGAGTAAGTTTTCAAATCTACGAATTACCATATGAATAAATGTTTTAAGTAGCCATCACAACGTTAAAATTTATTTTATCAAATAAAAAAAATTAAAATATTATAAAAAATAAAAAAAAATTACTACATCATAGCTCATAGCACTAACTACTCAAACTTAATCAATGGCATTATTGTGCAATAAATTATACGATATCTTATTACGAGCTTTACCAACCTACTTAATCTAAAATTCAATACCCATTCTTCACTCTTAATATTAAAAAAAAGCATTCAACTGTAATTTACAAAAAATAATCAAATACTTATAAGCCACTAAAGACAGTCTCACTGCCATTAGTACTTTTCTGTAAGAAAAAATTGAAAATACGAATCCTCGAGTAGACATATAACATCGAGGCGGCAGCGCGCATCGATCAGCCGAGGCTCTCTCTCTAACCTGAGACGGTGGCCTGGGCCGGCGTGGTGAGATGCTGGTAGGGGAACCAAGAGAGATCGGTGTACATCAGTGTGGGCGGCGGCGGCATGCTGTTGTCTTGGCGCTTGTTCAGCACGCCCCAAATCTCGCGGATTTCCGAGTTAAGGTTCTCCAGACTCGCTATGATTTCCGTCGATTCTTGATAATGACAGTATTTGTCTTAAATGTTTAGAGCAGTTCTTATATATAAACGAGTGTGTGCATAATCGCGCCTTGGACGCTTCAGTTTTTTTTTTCATTTTCTTTTTGTTCTTTTATTTATATATTTTTTGTTATCAAAAGACTTTAAAATCGCAAAAAGAGCTTTGAAAATATACCGATAAATGTATCCGTGCCCAAGTCTGTCGAGCTAAAGCCGCTGCTAGCGCTCGACATATCGCTTAAAGTGACTTCGTCGCTCTTGGCTATCGTGGCGGCCGGCTGCGTCGCGGTTGCCGCGGGCTCGTTCTCGTTGCGACGGGCGCTGGCTACGCGCTCCAAGGACTGCTCCAGGTGTCGCAGGTGGATGACTTTTTCGCCGAGTAGGCTGCGCGTCCGGTGCAGGCTCACCTCCATGTCGGACAGCTCGCGTTCCTCCTGTGAAATCATTTTTTTTTTAGTTTTTAGTTTAAGATTATTTGTAATTTTTTTTAATAAAATCTAAAGAAAGTCAAAGAGCAACCATTGAAGCAAGTAAATTAAAAATAAAATACATGATTGATTACTTAAAGGTCTCGAAAATAGGTCGGTTATCACCTTAAAAAATCATTGTTATGTAGAAGTACTGATATATGACTGAAGATTCATATTTTCCTATTCCATCAATAATTTACTTAAATCATTTTAAGAAAGACAAGTATTTGAACTATCTATCACCTTTAAAAAGGCGTTGAGGCGCTTTTAATAGTTAACACTTTAAACCTATTTCTGATTGGTTTAAACAAATAGTTCATTTGTTTTTTATTTACTTTTTATTTTAATTTTTATCATCAACTAATTTTCCCTTTATTACGCAGTCTCCTAATCTAGTTTCAATCAAAATTTAAATCAGCCAACCAGGATATATTATTTAAATATTTTTTATTGCCAACGTTTCAAAGGATTAACTATCCTCCTCATCAGGGCTTATAAGTAAAAAATTCAAAGCGTTGAGCGCTGAGAGAATTATCATGAGACGGAAAAATAAAATATTCAATTTCACAAAAACGTTCATATTAAGTTAATTAACAGTCAATTTGCCTTCAGTGGACTAAAAATTAACATGTAATGAAGAAAGCTTTGATATGATTTTATCGACCAGTAGAGTTCAATTTTTAAAATTACACGGGTGTGGTTTGTTTCATTAAATTGTATATTTTGCGGTTGTATTATAATTCACTCGGCGTTGAACGCTTTGAATTTTTTACTTTATAAGCCCCGAAGAGGAAAGTCGTAAATCCCTCCTTTTTAAGGATTATAAGATAAAAATTCAAAGCGTTTAAATGATGGCATAAAAAATATTTAAATAACATTCTGGTTTATTAAAGACCATTTTCATTAACGAACTAATTTATTAACAAAATAATTGTCAAATCCACAATGACTAAAGTTTTTACCAAAAAAAATTAAAGCTTTAAGCTTCAATTAAGCTTTTACTATTGTTTTAATTTATTCTTCTAAAGACCAAAAAATCTTCTTTTATAAATACGTAAATATATCTAATAAGTGATATAAAACTGATCAAGTTTTACAATATAAAAATATATGCATGGATAATGATATTTATGTATGTATTTTGATATTGTAGAACTTAGTCAACATGAATAACAAAATTAGAATAAAAGTCAAGTTCTCATCTTTGATATTAGCTTTCGTTCGATGTGGAAAATTCTACAGTTATGTACATAGTAGTATTATGTGAATCATAAATACTTTATATTCATATTCAAAAAATTCAATTTTGATATAATCTTATAATTTTATTTGAAAATAAATTCAATCCAATTTAAAAAAGATTCAATCCACTTTTTTGTACATTCAGTTTCCGATGCAAAATCGATTGACTTTTACTGGCATAAAAAAAGAAGAATTCCAACACTTAACAACGTCATTGACGAAAGTACTTTATTTTATATAAAGCTCATCGAGAGCGTACGTACCTTGACTAGCTGCTCCAAAGTGGCCCTAGCGCTGCGTTGTTTCCAGGCTCTCTGTCTGCCCTGAAAAGCACTTCTTTGTTGCCTCAATGCCTCTCGAGCCCTTTTCACAGAGTCTCGCTCAACGTGGATTCGATGCCTGAAGAATTCCAGCTCCGAAGATACATTGGTAGGTGCTGTAAAAATCGATGTGATCGTGAAATTTTAATTTTAATTCTTGAAGCAACTTACTGGATATACCGAGTTTATTAAAATAAAAGACGTTAACGGAAGTTTAAAATATCATTATCTTTTTCTTATAATTTAATATTAATGTAATTACTTAAGTTGTGCTGCAATATACAGTTTTTTTTTAAATTTAATAAAATAAAAAATTGTAAAAAACCTAGGCAAAATTATTTTCGATTTTCAACAAACAAATCTCTTCAAAGTTCACCGATTTTACCGAATTTCACATAGACATAAACACACTATAATATAAAAACCTCGAAAACGAGAAAATTTTCATAATACTCAAGCCATCACGTACATTTGTCCTGGAACGGATACCGCACTGTATAAGCAGTCTCATTACTCGGCAGCTGATCCCCGAGATCCTCGAGCTTCTCCAGCTGCTTCCTAATATTCTCCACCGGATTGTCAGTCATATTATTATTAAGCTTATTCGCCCCGGCGCTCGGCTTCTTCGTGAAGCACTTCTTCTTCTGCTTGCTCATCAGGAGCAGATTCGAGGTCGTCTCGCTGCAGGTCGTCGTGTCGTCCGACTCGAATTTCGAATTCTGCGACTTGAGAGCCGCGGCGGCCGCGGCCTGATTATTGGCCGCCGCCATCGCGCTGTTATTGCCCGTGACGACGAGCCGCTGCTGCTGCTGCTGTTGCTGCTGGACGTCCGGCTGATCCTTCAGCGCGTGGGGATTTTGGCCGGGAATCTCCTTGGACTTGGAGTTCGAGATGGAATTTGTCTTCGTTAGCGGCGATCTGTGGTGTTTCGAGTTAAGGCCTATAGCCGTGTATTAGGACAAATAGTATGAAGGTGAAAGAGGCACCGTCACGGTTTTAATTCTCTTTATCTCGGTTTTACGTCTGGCAGAGTGATCTTCATCTGCTGGATATCAATGAGGCCCCGCGTATTGTAATTGACTTTTTTTTGTGTGAAGTTATTGTTTTTTTTTTTTTATTTTACGAATGCATTTGTGTGCTTTGAAGTATTTACAGATAACTGGATGCAGAGATATAGGGTTTCTAATGTATGTTAACTACGCCATTGATCGATGTATGGAAATTTAAGAGGTATTTTGCGTGCATGTGCAAACACGTATTGAAAATTTGATTTGTAAGAATAGTCTTATATACATTTATAATACAAATGCTACTTTTTGCTAATTAACAATGGATTTTTATACAAAGGTTCGATAAATATTTCTAGAGGAGTGCAACGTATTTGTTCAAAAATTATGTCAGGGATTTGAAGTTTTTGCGTACAAATTTACTGTGGTTAAATAAATTAAAAATGCATTTTTTAAATTTTAAACAAAATATTTTGATATTTCTATAAAATTAAAATCCTATATCTCATGTGATCCTTTATTACAGATTGAAGATAAAACTTATTAAAATTTATAGAAGAGGTTTTACATTATACGGAAAAAAGTACGTTTACTATAAAAGAAACACAATATAGATTTGAGATTAACACTAACACAGTTCAATGTCACAAACAAAATAGCACACTTTATACAAACACAAAAATAAAATAAGTTTTCTATTTCATTCACTTCAATAAAAAAAATTAATCACGTATTATAAAAGTATGATGAAAATAAATTTTAGTTTACATTCTAAATTGTTTAAAAGATTTACGTCTTTACATTTTTATAGTTATTGGAACTCGTAACCGTGAAAGTACCATGATTGATTGACGAGATAATGGTGGTGCAATCAATACGTTATGGTGATTTAAACCAAACACTACATTAAACTATGATGAGTTTGATGATAAGATTATTTTCTATATTTACGTAAAATATTTGACAAAATATAATAGTTATTGTGATTAATGATGGTCAATTATTTCTACTGATGTATTATTTAATTATAAGTGATAATTAATTCTAAGTTCTAAAAAATTTAAACAAATACACTGTATAATTATTATTATGTGCCACCTTTAATAGATTTTCAATTTATTTGTCCTAATGTATAGTGATATTTTTATTTACACATTGGAAAAAGAGAAATCTAAAGAAAGTTTATTACAAAATACATTGAAATATGAAATGGATATTTTAATATTTCTATCAAATTTTACGAAGTAGAAAATAAAATTCCTTAGTTTGTTTCCATTAAAAATTTTATGTAGTTATTTCATTTTCTTAATTTCACTTTATTTAGACTCTCTTATGGAAAGATTTAAAGAGATGATATAGAATTTAGAAAACATCATAAATTGTGAAGGTGATAGATAGTGATAAGAACATGAATATACTAGACATTTAAGTAAAAATATTTAACTAGATATTAGTTTAACACTTCTTATTTTTACTTAAATGTCCATTATGATTTATAACATTTGATTAAAGTATTTTTACATTTTGATCATCGACTTTTTACTTAATAATAACATATAATTACTTTATTGGTAAAGGAAAATTCGAAGGTAAAAAATAAGAAAATATAAAATAACATAACAAATAAGTAAATAAAATTACTAACAAATTTCATCAAACTAAGCAAATGATGTAAAATCTATACCATTAGTACCACTACTATTGATGATCAAAAGGTTCAAATACAAAACATGAATAATATTAAAATCAACATTGGTAAATACAAAATAAAACTAACTTTTGATCGGTCGACTCTGTTCGTTCTGTCCTAGTTCTTGTAGAGGTCGACATTTCAGTTTCCGAAGCCGTCGTATTTGCCTGCTGCTGCTCCTTTCGTCGATTTCTTTTCTCGATGGCTGTTCTCATGTCCCTCTTCAGTTTCAGGTACTTTTCTTTTAAGGTATTATACTTATCCTCCAGCAGACGTTTTTCACAGCGAATTTTTTCGAAATCTACACTCTCCTGCCGCACAGCTGAATCATTTTGTTTCTTAATCTCGTTTTCAATGTCCTTTGAATAATCTGTGCGGATCTCGTCTAATCGTTGTTTGTATACCTTTCGAGCCAATCCTTCCTGTAATTTTAAAATATATTTCATAATGACTTAATATTACTCATAAGATTATATTTGCAAGGAATATTAGTAATTTTATGAATTGAATTTATGTGAGATTAAAAAACTCGATAATTAGCTGCATTGATATTAATTATTTTTGCGTTACAATTATTTTAGAAATAAATTTTTATGACTCAACTGCCTTTTTAGTAAAGTCATTGTATAGATATGTTTTTCTGTAATATATTGCACATAACAAATGCATTTTAACTGCTGATCGTAAAATTTTAAACCACGCAATACTTTTTCGAGCTTATATATACCTTCATCCAGAGTATGCAGATCAATAACTGCTTTATTTTTAGAGATGACACGTTATGGTGACTCAAAATAATTGAATCCAAACTTTAAAAATTTTTCTTTTTAAATATTCTATAATTATTCCAACGATGATTTTAATAATTTACGAATAATTTATGAATAATTATGAATTCTTTAATTTTAAAACTCTTATTTTATATTTAATCAAACCAAATATTTATACTGTTCTAAAATACGTTTTAGACCAATATAAAATAATATCATGTGAAATGAAACTGATTTAATTCAATATAATTTTTAAGTTAATTTTGTATTTCATCGTCATTAGATATGTGAAGTTTAAATTGAACATCACGACATATTTTGGACCAACATCGATAAATAATGAATAATTTAAAATTAAAGTTCCAAGAAAATTTAAAAATATCCTCTATTAATAAAACATCATTCAAAGAATAAAATTCCTTTGATGCGATCCTTGATCAAGATACTAAAACATCAAAGACAAACTTTCAATAGCTATATGATTGCACTCACGTCTATTCTGAAGTCCCTCAGAATATCAGCGAGGCACTTTTCGTGGTCCTCTGTGATCTTGGTAATTTTCTCTCTCTGCTGGGCTCTCAGCTCCACTCTAAGATTGTCGTACTCCTTGTCCAGCTCCTTCCTCAAGCTCTCGATCCTTTCATTGTGCTGCTTCATCAATTCCACCTCGTAGGCTTTTGCCTGCTTCTCGTCATCCAGCTCCTTCTCGTGCTCGCTCTCCAGCTTCGAGATCTCCTGCGACCTTAGCTCCAAAAGCTCGCGCTTCCTCTGATCCAGTTCGCTCTTCAAGTTTGTTAGTATGTCCTGTCGTTCCTTTTCGTAACACACCTCCAGCTCGCTCCTTACTTTCTTCAGATTTTCCGCTCTAGCCTCGTCCATATCAGCCACGAGCTTCTGGATCTCCTGCTCCTCTTTGTCCGCCATCTCCTTCTTCAGTTCAGCCAGTCTCTCGCGCAAGCTCGCCTCGAGTGATAGTTTCTGCTCGTTAAACTCATCTTCCATGTTTTTTTTTACCTCTTCCAGTTTGGCGTCGAGTTCTTGCTTATACACCCGCAACTCTTGCTCGTGCTCTTTTATCAGGTTGTTCTTTAGCGCCTCCAAGCTGGGCACCGAACTTTCGGAGGATGGACTTCTGATGCCTTCTTTGGACATTTGCAAGCTTTGCAGCATTTTCGAAGACCACAACGACTGGCTTCTACTCTCGCCGTCCTCGTTCTTCTTCGCTCTGATCTCCGACTTCTTCATGTTCTCCAGCATGATCTCCTTGCTCTTCCGAAGATCGTCCAAAAAACTCGACTTCATGTCGCTGCTACTTCTCGAGCTCGACCTTTCCGAATCGCTCCTGAGGATCTTCGAGGGCAAATCTATCTTCTTCACGTTCTCAAACTTACTCGGGACGAATTCCTCGTCGACGGATTTGTCGTCCTGCTGCTGCATGTGCTCCTTCTCCGAGACGTTCTCGACGACGAACCTGCTCACGATCTTCGGCTTCCTCTGCTCCACCTCGTTCCTCTTGAAGCTGGATATGCTGGCCTCGAAGTCTACACCCCCTTGACGATTGAGTACTTCTTGCAGGGACTGGACAGCGTGGGCACGTCTTGCAGCTAGCATAGCCGAGATTCGGCCGGGTCGATCGTCGGGCTCGCTGTCTTCGGATTCGTCGTCGTCCGAGCCGCTTTCGTTGAACTTCGTCACGGCTGTCTGTATGGCTACTTTTTGGAGATCGAACCGCACGCTCTTGCGCTCCTCGTCGACCGGTCTGTCGTCTGGAAATGGTAGTGAGGAAAGTTTGAATTATTTATGAACTGATTGAAAATTTAATTAGCAGATTAATATTATATATCCTTTTGTTCTTTATTAAACTTACTTGCTATTTTAACGTGAAAGTAATTAGTTAAAATAAAATAATTTGATTTATATAAAAGATTGATTTATATAAAAGATCGGAGTCACAAAATAGTAATTTTTTTTTTAACTTTGTGTTTTTATAAAATTAGCAGTATTAAGAATAGTACATTTCGATACTAGTGCGAGAAAGTGATTTCAGGCTCGCGTGATCTTTTCACCCTCGCTTCGCTCGGGCGCAAACGCCCACGCGAGGCTAAAGTCACTTTCTCGCACTAGTATCGAAATGTACTATTTTGATACTCCGTGCGCAAAGCTCGATTTCGCGCACGCTCGAAGAACAAAGCGTATGCTAAATCTCGCTTTGTGCACGTATATCAAAAAATACGGTTCGATACATGAGCGAGGAAGTGATTTCAACCTCGCGTGGACTTTTCACCCTCGCTTCGCTCGGGCGCAAACACCCCCGCGAG
>JAPYZA010009843.1:0-14639 GCA_030522685.1 Eupelmus azureus | reverse complement strand
AGAGAGAGAGAGAGAGAGAGAGAGAGAGAGAGAGAGAGAGAGAGAGAGAGAGAGGAAGCCTGCCCCGGAGAGAGAATTCCGATCGGACGATAATTCCGGTTTTCGCACTTGGCGCCCCTTGCGCGCGATATGGGCAAAAACGAGCAGAGGAGCCTAGGCTCTCTGCAGTAGCATCGGCACCGAGGGATAATTAAAACCAGACGGCCAGAGAGAAGAGGTTCCTCTCCTCGGCCGAGTCGCTTCTAACGAGTCGCACGAGTCGTGGCTCACGCCGCGCGCAAAAACACGCCTCGGTCTCGTTTCGTCACGGGACCCTTCCAGCATCGGGGCCCCAAGAGAGAAAGACAAGGACAGAAGGAGGGAGAGAGAGAGAGAGAGTCAAGAGGCTCTCTCTTTTTCCGCGTTACTCTTTTTAGGGCCCCCTGCTTCGGGAGGGAGGCGGGCACGCCGCGAGACGGCGCCGGGCATCCCGGCGTCGACCGCTGACTCGAAATTTTCGAAGGGTCTTTCTTTGGAGAGAGCTGCTGCATCGCCGGGAGATAGGTTGAAGAAAGGAACAAAGGCCGAATGTTTTCATTTGTCGCTTTATAGACTTTAAGTGGCGCACTTGCTGTGTGGCTGCTTTTTTCGGGATTCGGCCTGGAGGAGGCTTTTTACAATTTAATGTACCGATTGTGCATTTTTTTCGATAGCGATACTTTTTTAATTGAACGGTTCGAGTATTGCACATTTCAACAATTATTTCCTAAAGGAAACGAGAGCCGGCGGTCTGATAGCAAAGTGAAATCAACGACAGTCATTTCAAGCAGCAGTACACGAAATTCTAATTTTACCTAGCTTCCATAAGACACTAAAAATTCACTTAACCGTCGGTTAATTTTCACTCGAAAGAATCCACGGCGACTCGAGCAAGAGATAAGCGAGTATGACTCGTGCGGCTTGGCTACTGCAGCGGCGCTCGGGGAGGAGAGAGAGAGAGAGAGAAGTGGAAAAAAGAAGCGAGAGCGGAGAAGAGAGGCTGCAACATCGTCAGGGGGCGGCGGCGGCGCGAACAGGAGCAGAAACAGGAGCAGCGTCCGCGCTATATACTATCGCGCTCTCCGAGCGCTCTAAACGTTCTCGCCGCGCGCAAGCACGAGCGAGACAGAGAGAGAAAGAGAGACGGACCAGGGGCACCTGCATATATATATACTTTATCGACGTTACTTAATGAGTTTCTAAAGTGGTCACTTAGCCTGTCGCTTCAGTTGCAAAGTAGTAGCGCGGCCACGAACGTAAAACGACACATACGCGCTCCTCTCTCCTCTCTCTCTCTCTCTCTCTCTCTCTCTCTCTCTCACGAAAGAGCGGAGCAGAAGAAGGGGAGGAAAATAAAAAAAGAAGCATCGAGAAAGAGAGAGAGAAAGAGTGGAGCTCTCAAACGCTTCGGCCTTGAGGAGCCACTGGCTCTCTGCGAGCGCTCTCTCTTTCTCTCTCTGTGAGAACGAAAATTCCCCTCTCGTATATAGGTGGCCGCGTGAGCAGCCGGCTATTCGACTCTAAAACCACGCGCGAATACCGAAAACACAACGAGTGCGCGCGCGTGCGTCTGGCTTACGCAATTCACGTGCCCTCTGCGGCCGAAGCGGCTCTCTCTGCGCTCTCATGCCCGCGTGCGAGCGCTCGAATTTTCGCACGTTCGACTTTTTCGGGACACGCATACAGTCGACGCCCCCTCTTTCGTCTGGACACGCGTGATATTGTGCGAATTTTTGAAATAACGAGACGCGATCTGCTTTTTCGGGAAAATATACGCGGCCGGTCGCGAGTATTTCTCTTTTTGCTTTTGTGATGGCTATGGACGCGTGTGCGTGTTTACGAATATTGTAAGGTACACGATATTGGATGAGTTTGGCTTACGTAATGTGCAGCTGAACGTTTGTTAAAATTTTATTTGTGGAAATATTCAATTTTAATTTTAAATAATGATTCAATGGTTTGAAATTGTTCGAGTCTCAAGAAATCGAATTGATAAAACAACAAGGAATTTCCCAACATTTGAGGAAAACCCAATCGCGAGACATTAACTTTCCCTCTTGGTACAAAACCGGCCAAGTTAAAATCATCTCCCAGAACAAGCGTGCATTTCTCTCTCCTCTCCCTTAAAGCCAATCTTCACATCCCGCAGTGTGTGTGTGTCTCGGGAACTTGAAAATTCACGAAGTTTCGTTGTCGAGGCAGCAGACGAGAGAGAGAGAGAGAGAGAGCTGTGTGTGCCGCAGCCAGCACGCGCACGTGGGAGTATAGACTGTGTGGTGCCGCGCGTGGGTCGCGTCGCCGGGACGACGACGGGAACTCGAATGGATAGAGAAAGAGAGAGGAGCCCGAATGAAGCCAATCCCCGGCGCGACGCGTTGGGCTAGTTTATGACCGCTGCCAGTCAAGAAAACGCGGAACCAATCGCTAAAACAATGACCACACACACACACACGTGCGCGAAAAAGAAACGAACCGTGGCTCTTTCTCTCTTCTGTCTCTTTCTCGATGAGAGAAGACACAAGCTCGCATCAGCCGGCAGAAAAAGAGGGAGAGAGGGATCAAGGTTGCAGCTACACACACACACACACAGAGAGACACACACGATGACGCAATTGCCCGCGCGCAGCTGCATCCGGCGTCACCTAATTGCGCTCTCTCGCGTGCTGATGTACCGACTAGCCGTTCGCTCTCTGCCCATATATATATATATATATACGTACTATAGCTGTATACACATGCGTATCGCAAAGCGCCAGATTTGTCTGCGCAGACGCCGATTGATTTCGCGTGGAAACGCGCAGAAGCATCATGGCACCGCTCAGCTACTACTACTACGCAGTTTTGCGGCGATGATTATGTTTATAATGAGTCGTTGCTATTATCGCGGCCGATGAATACTCGAGATTGATCGTGCCCGGCTTTTTCACCCGAGCCGCTATTGGAATCAATATTGTGAAGCGCTAAGACGTAAATTAACCGAGAATCCTAACGAGCTTTCGACGATCCGATCTATAAAGATCTCTATCGATCTGCGCTCGAGGCAGCTTGATCAGCGTTTAATACCGCCTGTGAGTGATTGCAATGCAGAACGTTCTTAACAGGTCCAATATCGCTCTGTTTATACATTTTTAAGTTTCCTCTTGGGATATACTTTATTCTGTAGCTTGCGGCTCTTTGAAATCGAAATAATATCTACGATCGTTAGTATCGTTGTAGTTCTATGCATTCCGGAAGCGTTACTGTGACAAAACAATTTTTGATCAATACAAAATGCAACACCGATTTCAAACTACGTTTACAGCATCGTTAAAAATAGTTCCAAACAAAACAGCCGCGAGCATTTACAGAATTAGGTCCTCGACACGGAGCAGCCGGAAAATCGGATCGGCAGCTCGAAAACTTCACGGCCTGAATACTCGAACAACAAGTCCACGACCGCGCATAGTCCGCAAGCACATCGGCAGCCGGCCCGGTGAATCGAAAATTCCTGATCAGCGACTTCCCATTGAGGGCGCCTCTCTCTCTCTCTCTCTCTCTCTCCCCGAGAACAATTCCCTCATCTGCGCGTGCTCTTTCACTCTCTCCCTTGCCCCGGCGCGTACATACTCGCCGCGCTAAATCTTTTATGCGAGACGCGGCTCGTCGATTTACGTCTCGGCCGAGATTTACGAGGCGTGTGCTCGAGCTGGCAACACACACACACACACACACGAACACACACATACACACACACACATACACACACATACACAAGCTGCGCTTCGGTGAACGTTCGAGTATAATAATTACACCGCGAGTGAGAGAGACAGAGAAAGAGAGTGAGTGAAAAGAGAGCCGCGCGCTTGGCATTCAATTAATCATCGGTTCAAGGCTCTCTCTCTCTCTCTCTCTCTCTCGCGGGCGCAGAGCCGTGCGGCTCTTATCTGCAGCCCGATAAGAGCAGCTCGCGACCCCGATAAGCTCGGGTAATAACGTCCGAATATACATACACAGCGATAATTCTCGTATACGCGCGTACGCGTGTGAGTACGGGACAAGCTCGCGTTCTCACGTATAGAAGCGAGTCTCTATATTAGCGAAACTCATTTACGAATGAATGAGAGATCGCTGGTGGAGATGCTCCGCCTTTGCCGCCCGACTCGCGCGAGGGATCAAGGATGAGAGAGCGAGAAGGTGGGATATATATATATATATGCATACGCGCTCGCGTGCCCGTCTCTGTGTGTATGTGTGTGTGTGTGTACGTGCGTATATACGCTCGCTCGGGTATCGAGGATATCAATCAAGCCGGGAGATGCGCTGGGCTTTTGCGCTTGTTTTTTAAGAGGCCATCCGAAAATCCCCGAGCCCGTGCATGCGCGCAGCGCCGAGATAATTAGGTTTCTCCTCGGCCGATGAGGCCCCGAGAGAGCAAGGCCTATAAACCATCAAAGACCATCGGAATCGTTCTCTCGCCGAGCGAGAAATGCCCTTTTATTTATCGTTGCAGCAGTCTACTTCCCCTTCCCTCTACTCCTTTCCAGGCAGCGAGCTTGATTCATCATGCTCCGCGGCGATGTGCGTGCGTGCGCGCGAAAATCGGGCCGATAAATTTGTCGTTTATATATCCACGCGGCGAGAGGCGGTTCCTTTTTCAAGAGCTACAACGTTCTATATTAATCGGCTGATAAAGCGATTTTTCACCGGTTTTATCTATAAGCCTGTAACAACGTTTCTCTCATTGA
This sequence comes from Eupelmus azureus, assembly GCA_030522685.1. Lineage (NCBI taxonomy): Eukaryota > Metazoa > Arthropoda > Insecta > Hymenoptera > Eupelmidae > Eupelmus > Eupelmus azureus. The sequence continues at coordinate 9,897 of JAPYZA010009843.1, read as the reverse complement.
AGGTTCGAGGCGCACGATAAGCCGGCCAGAGTAACGGCCCGACAGCGAGACAATATAATTAATGAAGCCTCTCGGGAGCATCATCCTCTCGGAAGCTAAACAACTTATATCATTAGCCGGCCATTTGTTACAGAAGCCAAGCGCGAGAGCAGCGCGTTATCTGATTAAACGCGCCCTGATGATCCGTGCGAGCTCTCGCACCTATTATGCACAAGCCGAAACGAAGGCAAAAAAAAGGATCCATCCGGGGCCGAATGCAAGCCGGCTTTCTCACAAAGAGAAGCCGCGAGAAAACAAGGCGAGCTTTGCTCGCCGCGGAGCTGAAACGCGCGAACGAGTTAGGAGCGAGAAAAGTAATTTTAGCGCGCGGGCCGCTCTCGTCTATCTCGAAAAAGAATCAGTTTTGACATTGAAACTCGGCGGCGTTCCGGGCCGCTTCGCCCGAGAGACGGACGTTTCTTGATTTTACGCTTCCGGAAGCGGAAACGCAGCCAGCGAGCCATCAGTCATTCCCTCTCTCTCGCTCGCTAGCCAGCTAGCTGCTTCCCTGGGCGTGAGCGAAACGAAGCGCTTTAGTCTGGCAATCAAACTTGCTGGAAGAGAAAGAGGGAGCCGAAGAAGAAGAAGAAGAAGGAGAGGGTCTTTTCAACGTCTCGCTCCCTGAAAATTGCAAAACTCCGAGGAATATTGCGGGGGTGCGAACGCGCGATTATGCACACGTGAGGGCTGCTGCGAGAGAGGGGGAGGTCAAAGAGGGTGTTGGAAGAGCTTTTATCGTTGTTGTTATTATTTTTTTCTTCTTTTTTCTGTTTCGGCAGCGAGAGAGCGGTAGATGCGTAATTTACCGTGACCTCCCGGCGACGAGTAATTTTCGAGGGCGAAGTCTCTCGGGAGGATTGATATTACGAAACTAATAATACGTGTGCGGAAAATAGGGCACAGCCTAGCCTGCAGGGGAAGAGAAAGAGAGAGAGAGAGAGAGAGAGAGAGAGAGAGAGAGAGAGAGATGGATGAGGAAACTAATCGAAATTAAATACCAACTAAGCGGTGCCGGTTTAAACCGATTCGTTGGATTTTAGTTTATTTTTTAATTTTTTAGATTATTTTTATTTTTACGATATGCAGCTTACGGACAATTTCCAATTAAAATTCAAGGAATCAGCTTCCGAAGTATTTTAAATTATAATTTAAAATACGGAGCACGACGCGTATTAACAAGCCTACTTCGACACGATTACATTGTCCTGAATTATTGATACCTTTAACAACATTGCGTTCACGATTACACGAAACTTCTGCGCGTTCCTCACGGCCCTTTTCTCAATACAATGTTTCAGCCGGACGAGCTCGTTAAAACGATAATTACTCCATTTAATAAATATTTCATCCAGCTGGCCACCACAGCGAAACCTACCTCCTGCTCGCTCGCGCTCACCGCAACGTTTTTCTCTCCTCTCCACCCACCAGCCATCCCTGCTCATCCCCCCCCCTACCCCCCCCCCCGCCCCCGTTTTTCCACAAAATCCAACCCCCCCCCCCCCCCCCCCCCCCCCCGACCGAACAACGCTATTTCGTGCGACTACACAGACACTATAGCGAAGCGGGGCCGAAATGCGTGTCCGACATCGCACGCACTAAGCTTTTCCTCCATTTTAGGAAAAGCCTCCCCTAGTCCAATCCAATCCGACGGCTGACTGGGGTAGGGGGCTGCTGAAAGGAGTCACGTGGCTTAATTGATTTGATTTCGAGGGCTTTTCGTCCCACTTTCTGCCCGGCCGAAATCGGCTCTCCCCCCGCACAGGATGTGTGTGTGCGTCTATATATATGACGCCATGCTGGGGTGGTTCCCCCCTGCGTGCTCTAGGCCTCACCCTACGTAGAAACTAGACTCGCTCGCGCCGGCGGCTCTAAGGTCAGCCAAACCGGATTTCATTTTTTTTTTTTTCATTTTGTGCCTAGACTTTTGGTTTAGAGAGCGCTGAGGGAGAACGGGGTTTCGTTTTTTCAATTATACGCGTGGCGAATTTCATTTACAATGCGTCTTTTTTTTAGCTGGGTGCGTGCCTTTTTTCTCGTATTATTCAAATTTTGTTAATCCGTCAATAAAGCGTTTTATTTACTAGAGTCTGCGTCGAGTGTGTTGTCGGCCAACTTTGCGAAACGAAACTGGGAATTATAAAAGAAAAACGTTACTACGCCCGTAAATCAACGAAAATTAAAGTCCGTAATCGCAGAAGCATAAAACGCGCGAAATACAAACAGCAGAAAGGAGAAAAAAAACGAGCGAAACTGTTGCCAAGCAAACATAAAAATGGCGCATTGTAACATTTCTCTATTCCATTGATTTATAACCTGTTGCGCGCTAGAATATTTTAAACTTCTCGCGGCCAGGTATATACAGCGAACTAACAGCCTCGGGACCGCGAGCATTCATACTTCTCCATTTATGATCGATCGTCAATTATTTCTTCGGAAAACACGATCCCTCAAAGAGCTATCGATACAGAGCTCGCCTCGCGCGCTAACACACGGCCCGCATTCCGCTCATTCTCATTAATTCCTCCGAATAAAACGATGCTAAAAAACATACAACCTCGCGAGAAAAACGAGCAAACAGCCCGTATATAAATCAAAGTACACACACAGAGCGAGATCGTCGAGGTTGTATAAATTTTCGCTAAAACTCTCGCTGCTGCTAACCGACAAAAGTTACGCAAGCCGCATCGATACAATCCCAGAGTAAACGAGCAGCTCTAATACACATACACACACCTCTAACTAGTGTATATAAAGCCTCTCTCGCTACACACACACTCAGATCCAAGCGAGTCAAATAAAAAAGAACAAGCGTTTGAAACACGGGAGCGCTCGCTTAAAACAACATCGGCGCTCGCGCGAGCGATAGTATACAGCTCTCACGCGACGAGCGAAGAATGTGTCGCGCGCTAATTATCGCCCCGTCTAACGAGGATATGCGCCCGAGCTTTCAGCGAGCCCGATAATAAAGGCCTGACTTACACGAACGGTCATAAAACCGTGCGCCCTGAGCGCTTTTATACATTCAGCTGAATATGTGCACGTGAATAACGAGAATTCGTCTTCGTGAGGAGCGCGCGTGAGGAAAAAAGCTTGCTCTAATTAAGGGAGAGATAGCGAGGATGTGCCGGCTATATAAATCGCCCACGGGGGGTATGTGCGCGAGGTGGTATCTATATAGTGAATCGAGAAAAGGAAGCCTGCCGATAATTGTTTGCGTTAATATAACGGCGCCGTTAAGAGAGGGGTGGATAATGAAGGAGAAGCGAAGAGTGCGAGCTACTGTACGCGCGAGCGAGTGTATGTCTGTGCTCTTTGATTGAAAGCAATAAATTTGCCAACGTAGGAATTACCGGCAATTACGGCTATTTACTGTCCGATTATTAAAGAACGCTGAATTATTTTGCATGCTCGTGAGCGTTGGGCTATTTTCTCGATTTAATGTCTGTATCAAGCCGCCTGGGCTGGGCTTCGCTATGGTAAAGAGTGACTTTCGTTTTTTACTTTTAAGGGATTCTACGCGAAAATTTAATTTAGAAGGCGATCGGCGAACAGATGCTAAAGTTGCGACGATACCTAATAGAATTAAGGGATTAAGGTCTGTATATTGTGATTTAAATGAAGCCGTATACGCCGTTGCAGCCTAACGTTCCTGTTTCGGACGCGAGTATAGAGGCAACGTCGCTGCGGCTGGTTGTTGTGATTTCGGCGTCATACTCATCGACGCGGCCCAGAATCGTTTTCCCTATATCGGCAAATCCGGGCCGAGCACATCGGGGATATTCCCTTTCACGGCCTAGCTCGGCCGAGAGTGAGAGTTTCGACCTCGTATCAGCCGCGGGAAAAAAATAAAACCCGCGCGCGTGCGGACGCACATACACACACACACACACGCGCGCGCGCGCGCGCGCATGTACGACCGACAAAAAACATAAAAGAACCGTAGAGAAAGGTGGATTTTTTCGAGCCGAAAAACCGAAACGCACGCGCGTATATACAGTCGACGAAAAAAAAGAGGATCGCTTGAAACAACGCCTCGCTGATCCACTAGAATTCCATTTCCGGGAGCGATAAACCCGCTCTCCGGGCGCGCGCGATCGTTCGAAAAGTCGGCGCAGTTGGGCAATAAAGCGATTCTCGCGTGCGCTCTGCGTTTCGGTATTTCCGAATTGCCGATATCCCGGGCTCGCGCACCCGTGACGCAATACTTCCGCGTTCGGCGCTGCTGCCACCAGCGCCGCTGCTGTTGGCGCGTGTGCGAGCGTCCATGTAAATGCGCGGTGGGCGTTTCTTGCTCGCTCGCTCGCGCGCTCGTATAATTCCGCCAATCAAACAATTTCGAGCCGAGCGTGCCGTGCTGCTGAGCTGGGTAACGCGATATTCTGCTCTGCGTGTATGTGTGTCCGTCTTTGTGTGTGTATGTACGCTTGTCACCTAAAAACGTCTCTCTGCGGGAACGAGTTTTTTTCCTTCGGCGGAGGTTTTTTTCTGCGCCGATGTTATTCTTGCTGCTGGGTGAGTTCTTTTCACGTAAAATCGGTCGATAAATTTTGCAGCGTCGAAAATTCCAGCGAGCCGGGGTAAACGGATTTTTTTGAGGCCGAATATCGAGTTTCCGTGGCGCGGGCCGCGGGGTTTTGAATATACATGGTTATCGGGCGAATTATTATTCGGGTATGCGGCGACTGGCGGAAGTTTGATGGAATCTCGACGAGATTCTTTGATGTTTTTTTCTTGCTCGACGATTCATTCGCGTTTTATGTTTATGGATTTTTTATCCGTCAAATTTAACTGTTAAATGTTGAGCGCTATTACTGTTTTTAAACCCGTATAAATTAAACATTCTAGAATAGTACAACAGCCAGTCTTTTCACTGCGCGAGATACTCAACGACTCCACGTCCATTACGTCTTGAATTATCCCGAGCCGAATAGTAACAGCAAAAAGCGCTCTACAAGAAATAAAGACAAGCGAAAAATCAATCAAAAGCAAGCGTGCGCACGCTACGCAAACACAGAGAGCCAGCGAGGAGACGTAAGAGTACCTGAGGAGAGAAAGCGCGTGTATATACATATACATAGCAAACTCGTAGGAGGGCGAAATAAAAGAATAAACAAGAAGCGAGCGAATCCTGTATCCGTCGGCGCGTGTCGTCAGGGGGCCGAGAGAAGCCCGAGAGAAGACAAGGAGGATGACAGGAACGACGTCGACGAGAGCCGCTCTCTCGCTTTCGGAACACAGAAACCCCATAAAAAGGGTCTGTCATCGACATGCCAGCCCGAAACCATACTCTCCTTCTCTCTCTCTCTCTCTCTCTCTCTCTCTCTCTCTCTCTCTCTCTCACTCTTTTCCATCAATTTATCTGTCCGTCCGGCAGCTCGCGCACATAATTAGTTCAGCGAGGGGTCGCTCGCGCTGCAGCGCCCGAAAAAGGGGTTGCCGCCGGGGGCGGGAGGGGGGTGACGCGCTCGCCAGTGTGTGTACACATACGCGCGCGTCTGGCTCGGCATTAACGCACGAATGAAAGCCCGTCCGGCACCCTTCCCTGGCAACGCCATTTTTATCGGCCAGAGCACCACGCCCAAATGTATAAACCCACACCCCCGCCGCGAGCGGCCCCCTGTATGTGCCTCGATCTGTGTCTCTGTCTCTCGGCTATCTGGGCTCCGGGGGATACCTCGCGGCGCTGATAACGGGAGTTTGTTCATTTTTTTAGGACGGATAATGAGTGGCTGCGGAATTTGGATATTTATTCGGCGGCTTTTTCGGAGGAGTTAATTGCGATGGGTGGGTGGATTTATTGTTGTGGCTGTTTATCGCGTTTGTAATTTAAGTGGCTTTTTCTTTGGTTAATTTCGGTATGGAAAAACAGCTCGTGTGTGTGTGCGCGCGCATTCGAAAAGTTGTTATTCGCGTGATTTTAAAACACGGTGTGTATTCAGAGTCCGGAGCGCTGAAAACTTCTTTGTGTATTGTGGAATACCGACGTACAAACTTATCGGACCTATCTCTACGCCAAGTGCACACGCGGCAATCGTACGGTTTTAACTCAATTTGCAATGATTGCGCCGTCTGCCCTGCGTGTTTTCAAATTCAAACAGAAAATGAGAAATTAATTCATTTCCTATCTTAAATAGTAAACAACACGAGGAAATATTGTTATTTAAAATAACAGCTTTTCAATGCAAAACCATTGGAAATTCAAATCGGAAATAAACCATCACAATTAAACTAATAAAATATTCTCACTAATCCGAAAAAGCGACTGCGTTACGCATGGAGCAATAAAAGCAGCGCAATTTTCGAACGCAGCCCGGCGCGCAGTAAAATTTAATTCTCCTCCACAAAAGATCAATAAAACTCGTCCCGACGCTCCCGCGCATAAACATACAAACCCGCGCGCATACGCAGATACCCGGCAACAAGAGACACAGAGCAAGCCCTGCAAGCGATAATACAATATCGCGTCGGGACATTCGCTTTGATTTTACACTTCATCGGGGCAGTTTGCCTTTAAATAATTCCCCCTTCCCGCGTTCAATTGCGTGCAGCCAGCAAATGCGCTTCGAACCAGGAAAAAAAAGCCCGCGCGAGAGACGAAAAAAGAAGAGTATATAAAGCGTACCCGACGCTCACCAAACGCCGCTATTTTCCCTATAAACACAGAACGAGCCCGCTCTGCAGCTTTTCGGAACTACATACCGTTTCGAATGGTACTAACATAGATAGCCACTCGGGTATATATAGGGGCTGTTCAATGGATCCTCAATTTCAGCAATTCTACCTTTCTCTCCGGGCTTTGCGCGAATTTCCCCGCACAATATATATATATAATGTCGTTTCGCAGCGCGCGGCCAGCGTCCGGTCTAGATTCGCGCGCGAGCGCGCGGGGGCTGCAGAGCGATTTCCGCGAGCGCGCGCGCGCTGAATGCATAAACGACCTGTAACCGCAGAGAGCGAGAGCCAGATTGCTGTTTGCCAATCTCAGAAATTTTACAGTAATTATGTGAGCGCCGGAGCCGGGCCTGTTTGCCATTATCGGATCGAGCGCCCGGCTGGATTACATTGCCACTTTATTATATTAATTTTCTTATTCTCCTTCGGCCGAGCGGTTCGCGGTCGGCTTTTACGTAATCGCCGGCTGGGTTTGTGTTTGTAAACGAAATTTACTTATTGATTACGTGTCAAATTGTTGTGTGTTGAGGGGGATTTTTTCCTTTTGGTCGGGGATCGTGCCACGCGATTAATTAACTTTATTGGAGTCCGGTAATTTGCGGAATTTAACGAAATTTCATCGGATGTATAATTAGCTTACACGGTACTCGGCTGGAGGAAAATACTCGTCGGAAATATTTCGCGCTCGCATAATGAAAAGCGCTTTAATTAAAGGCAAAAATGTGATAATTATTGATTCTCTCATTATTTTTCAAACATTTTTCATTCTACCCCGTCTAGACAAAACGTAAAAATTTAAAATCGCATATTATACCCCTCGTATAATCTCGTATTTCCGATTCAATTAAATCCGCAAATAAATTCTGTCCATCCAGACTCTCCGGCAGACTAGCCCGCTCGTTCGCCCCACAAAGTCCGTACTATTCATCAATCGAGAATATTCATCCATCCATTAATATAATTCCACAATAAAGTCATTTGTCCGCTTACGGTATTCCCATTGTGCGTCCCTCGCGCTGGCTTCCATCTCGATCCTTCCTCTTTTTTTGCCCCGCTCTCTCAACCCTTCCGTGCACTTGTCTCGTGCCGTCATCAAAAGCTGACGATTAAAAAGCCCGCTCGGCCGAGCAAGGAAAGAGAGAGACAGCGTCTCTGCGGCGAGTCATTTAATTAAATCCTTTATCCGGGCTCTCGAGCAGACGCTAAAGAATTAAGTGCCCAGAGAGAAAGAGAAGGAAGGGGACAGACCGGAGGAGGAGGAGAAGAAGAAGAAGATCCGTTCAATGGATCGAGGAAAGTGCGAGCGCAGGGGGAAACAATCGCGGCGCGTGCGGGCTTTAGGATGGGGAATTAGGCGACAGGCGGAATTCGTGGGCCGCGCGGCCGACTCTTTTCTTCGGCAAATACGATATCGGGAATGTAATTTCAGTTAATTAAGGGACAATGACTCGTTATAAAAATTGGATGAGAGCCGAGCGAGCGCGCGCGTTCCCCTTTTCGTTTATCGTTGCGGAGAGAAGAGTCGAGGCTAGCATTGTTTGTTTTATGCGGGAAATCGCATCGGGCTGAATGGGCTATTTGAATTTTCGAGCGCGGTTTTGCGCCCATTGTCGAGGGATACGCCATTATATTGTTATGACGATCCTGGAAACTGATATTGTCGGGGAATGATATTCAGCGAAACATTCCGCTAATTACGCCCGGACGAATGATGAGAAGAAAGAGAAAAAGTGCATGAATCAGACGTGTGCTATAATCCGCTCCCTGCGCCCCGACGAATTGAATTTACATTTTCCACGAAATTAATATTTTATCCCCGACATGATCCGCCTATCCCCGACAACAAAGATACCCATACACGTACTCGCAGAGAAAAGCAGCCGCCTATATTCGTGCAAGTATACGCTCTACTCGCGATAAATAACCCTTCCCATTTATCTACTGTCACATATGCATATACACACGCGTGCACCAGCGTTCCGCAGCGATCGAAGCGGCGAGCCCGCTATGCAAGTGCAATTTGGCCATAGAGACCTGCAGTGCGCACGGAAGGTCGAGAGAGGGGCTCTCTCTGGCTGCGTGGCAACGTCAGCGGCATATATATATATATATATATATATATATATGTATATCCAGCTCGGTGTGCGCCTACTTGCTAGCGCTGCGTATGCACCTATTAAACATTATATCCCCGAGTGCGCTCGCACGCTCTCGGCTGGGCGCTAATAATAGCCTCGTTTGTGACGAATCCGATCGCCACGCGGAGAGAGCAGACACACGACGATTCTATAATTGAGCGACGCCTATAGGCCAAGCGCGGCTAAGAATAAAGCGAGCACTCTGCCCTGTCGCGCGCTGCACTTGTCACGTGCACTTCTAAATCTGTCGACAGGCAAGCTCTCTCTCTCTCTCTCTCTTTCTCTCGTTATTGTTGTTGTTCCTCGCTTCTATCCCTCTCCCCTCGGTATATCTCCCTGTGTTGATTGAGGGCCTTTTAAATTGTTTGGCGTACCGCTTGGTGTGTCACGTGGTTAATAGATGACTTAATGAGTTGTAAGAGTCTGTGTGTTTAGGAGAATACGAGGAAAGCTACGATCGCTTTAAAACAATCGGGTAGCGAGGAAGGAGTTGTAAGAAATAAGTTGGCAAATTTAGTCATTTGTCGAGCGCAGGCTAATAGTTTTTAAGTTGAGCGCACGAACCTTGTGGTTTCTTTCATGTTTCATGCAACGTTCTAAAGGAAAAAAGAATGAAAAAAAGAGAGAAGGAGAGACGAAGATCAGCGGGCAGCTCTATTCAGCCGGCTCGAACTCGACTCGAAGGTCGACAGGAAATTATGAGGCGAATGCCGCGGAAACCGTTTCTCCGAATCGAGCAATTGTTTCTCATGAAGAGGCGATAATAAAAGATTTTACTGCTTCGGAAAGGAGTGCGCGAACCTTTCGGGAATAAACGCCAGCTTTTAAAGTTATATTTATATAACCGCGACAGAGGGAGACAGATTCGAATCGCGCTCTAAATCAACTCTGTTTACGCGAAACGAAAATTCGGCCGAGCTCGACGAGGAGAAGAGAAAAACGTCTCTCGATAAAAAAAGCACATGCCCAAACGAAAAATACTCCTTAATACGTCCAATAAATAACGCTTATAAAGAGCCTCGCTCGGCTTGCTTTTCCTCGCATAGCT
>JAPYZA010009841.1:0-12526 GCA_030522685.1 Eupelmus azureus | reverse complement strand
ATCTAAAGAAGTATTAAAAATTTTTAATATTTCACGAGGAAGGACTATAAAGGGATAATTTTCGTTCATAAATGAAATAAAATAAAAACTTAATACTTGTAATATGTTCATCGCAACTTTGTACTGCATGATAAATTTCAGGACCCAGTGCCAATCCGAAAATGGAGCGGAGTGAGAGACGCGACGAAGTATGGACCTATATGCCTGCAGTACGACCCTGTCTCGCGAGCTCACGGCGACAGCGAGGATTGTCTTCATTTAAATGTATACGTAAATTCTATTGCCAATCTGAATGCTCGTAAAGCCGTTATGGTCTGGATTCACGGTGGCGGCTTCTATTTCGGCTGTTCCAACGACCTGTTTTACGGGCCCGACTACTTGGTCAAAAAGGACATTGTCCTGGTGACGGTTACTTATAGACTCGGTGTATTCGGTAAAGATGATGATTCATTTTATAATTTTCTTTAATTTTTTAATTTTCATACTGTAATATTAAACAATATTCAAAGATTAGCCAGTAATAATTAAAAATTTTCAATTTTTATTTACTTTTCAAAGGATTTTTGGACTTAGAAGACGAAGTTGCCCCAGGAAATCAAGGTCTTAAAGATCAAGTAATGGCTCTGAAGTGGGTTCGAGACAATATTCAGAAATTTGGTGGTGATCCTAACAATGTCACTGTCTTTGGAGAAAGTGCCGGTGGTGCGTCAGTTCACTATTTGAGTTTGTCGCCATTAACAAAAGGTAAAAGAAAGAGTGAAATGTCTGCATTGGCTTAACATGTTATCTAATATTTTATGTAGGGCTTATAAATAAAGCGATCTCTCAAAGTGGCGTAGCTGTAAATTGTTGGGCATCTACCTCTAATCCAAAGAAGAATGCCTTTGAATTATGCTCCATACTAGGGAAGCCATTAAAGGACTCTAAAGCAGTTGTAGAATTTCTGAAAACGGTTGACGGTAAGAAGTTACATGAAGCGCAGGAGAAACTATACAAAGCTATTGTAAGTAAAAATTGTAAATGAAAATATATTAGTTTTGATAATTTAACTAAAAAATGCAGTAATTGTAATAATTGTAAGAATTTTATTTACAAAATATTTGTTGAAATACAATTTATTTAAAATTTTTTTTTTTTTCATTTTTGAAAATGTAGGTTTTAACAAATTCTTACTTGCAAGAATAAATTGCAATCTAAATCTATTATACTAAATCTTTATTCATATACTATATTCTGAGATCACTTAAAATAATTCGTTTTAAAGATATAATGTGTTTCATATATTTTCAGGGTTCTTTACCTTTTGGCCCAGGAGTTGATGCTAAATCATCAAATCCTTTTATGCCTGTACCTGTCGAGGAACTTGCACAACAAGGAGTTCAAGTGCCTTATCTCTTAGGATACAATAGTCGCGAAGGGTTATTCTTTTTATTAGGTAATATAGAAAAAAGAATAAGATTTTGGCAATTCATAAAAATCAGATGAATTCAGTTTTTCAGATACTTCAGTAGATGACACATTAAAAGCAATCGATCAAAATTTCGAACTGATGATTAAGTTTCGTAGTATCAACTTATTGAATCGGTACGGTTTAACGCCAAAGCAGTTAAGACGTTTATATTACAAGAGTAAGAAAATATCGAAAGAAAATATTGATATATATGCGGATGTAGCAAGCGACTTGTTCTTTCTGGAGGGTATTCATAGGATCGTAAAATTACAAGCTGAACAAAGTTCAGCGTCTACGTACTTTTACAAATTTAGCTACGATCCAAGCTTTTCCTTAGCCAAGACAATGACATCATCAAAAGTTTCAGGTAAAACTTTTTTAATTTTCATGTGTAGTATAAATATATTATGTAAAAGAAGTAAAAGTGTGTTCGTTCTTTGATAGGAGCTGGACATCTTGATGAGCTAGCCTATCTTTTTAAAATGAAGTTATACGATCAATTGGGTTTACCGCACTTGAAAAAGGGCACACAAGATTATAGAATAATGGAGCAAATGACTGAACTGTGGACTAATTTTGCCAAATATGGGTATGTAATATCAATAGACATACATAGAATATTCATAATTTTTTCTAGTGATAATTAGTTATTACTAGTTTCTATGCGAATGCGGAGTCCATTCGCGTTTTTTAAATAGATTGATTTTCTACTATATTTATTTCTTACTTTTTATAAAATATATCAGATTGTATTAATAAATTATATTTAAACAATATTTATAAAAACTTGTTGTAAGAATTCTGTATAATTTCTTCATAATTTAAATACAGAAATAGAATTTTTTAAAGCAATTTGTACAACTATTACAACAGTTGTATTTAAAAATATGTTTTTACAATGCATTTCAGGAGACCTACAATTTCCACTTCGGATCTGATTCCTGTACATTGGCAACCTTTAGCCGATGGAAACGTTCTTCGCTATTTAAATATAGATGAAGATATAACGATGCAAACTGAGTTAAATATAGATAATAAATTTATCTCAGCTAAAAGTATTAAAGTGTAGTCATACTTTAGTAATATAATGTTGTTCTTCACTCTTACTAGATTTTATAAAAAGCGTTTATTGTATTCTCTTCAAGTAGTAGTGTTCAATTATTTGTATATAAAGTTAAAGTTTATTTATATAAAATAAAATATTTGTTTGAACAATCTAATTAGTAAATATAGGAAAAGTATAATACTATAATTAATGTATATGCACTTATTTTAACAAAGTGTAATATATGTTTTGTTAATAAAACTTGAATTTCTTAATAGCTATTTATTTTCTACACTTCATAAAATATATATCTTTTTTACACACTCAATTTTAATTTCTCAACCATTCGTTATCTTCTTTCTTTAACTCTAAAAAACAAGATACCCTCTTACATTTTCGACTAATATAACTGAATTAAATGTCTTTAAAACATTTGGCTCGACGTTTTGTAGATGGAACGATAGAAAACGATTGCAATCTTTCGTGAACAGAGGGGCTCGTGTTGCATACTCGGCGAGAGTAGAGAGCACGGCTTCCACGCTTGGCAAATTATACGCGTCCTTATCTAACACGACCATCGAACTGGTATTTCGATTTTTGTTTTCCTTATTTTTCACGCTAGCGCCGTTTTTCAAAAGAGCTCCGATTTTTACGCGGAAGGAAATTATTGTTTGCAAATGAGCATCAAGAGAAACAAGTTAGCGGGAACAACTTTTTTTTGCGCTGCGCACAGCGCTTGTTGGTGTGTGGGATTATACTACTCTTGCGTGAGTGAGACTTTAAAAAGAGTTGGGTAAGAAGAAAAAATGGAAAATTGTGCAAATGGTAGTTTTTGTTGCTAAACTAAAAACTAAATATATAATTCAGGTAATTTTTACAACAGAGCTTCGAATAAAATGTTTAAATTTATGAAATAATCAATAAAATTGAATTAATATATTAGTTATAAAAAGTAACTTTATTCATTTGAATTGATATTTTGATTTATTTTAATTTAATACTGGGGTTTAAATACTCCAAAGTCCTGAAAAAGTTTTTTTAATAAACAATAACTTTTTATTGGTATAAAGTTTGTTAATACTTTAAATTGTTAATAATTCTACAATCATAAATCATTTGAATGCCGTTAGATCGTATTAGAAAGTTTTTTGTTTTTTCGAATATTTTATTATAATTTAAAATAAATAAAATATATATGTAAACGTTACAACTTATTTTTTATTCATAATATAATTCGTAAAACATAAAAAGTTTATAGAGTAGTTTCTAAATAAAATTTATGTTTACATACTGCACGTAATGATTTTAAAATCAAAATGTTAGAACAAATAAAATTTATGTCCAATTCAAATGTTTTTTATAATATACTCGTTTTCTTGAATAACTCGAATCAACAATGTTTACTAATGATGTTTGTGGTTTTAATAATGACTTTATCAATCGTTAATTTTTTGCTTACTTTATATGTGCAACCTAATGAACACATCTTTTAAACAAAAAAATATTGTTATCTAATGCACTATTCAGTAGTCACTAGGCTGATATTCCTTTACATAAACCAAACCCTTCGCGAATCATGATCAGCATTTTGTCTCTTTCAAATATTTACCTTATCCATTAAAAAAAAAAAAAAGGAAAAATTGGCGTCGCGTCGCTCCGCACGTGTCAGGCAAAGTTCTAATAGCCAGGCGGTGACTGCGCAGCCTCTCAGCCTCTTCCAGAAGCGGCGACCTTGTCGCTCCTCTTCGGAATCCGCTTGAGTCATCCTCCTGCCCGTCTGCTGTTTCGTCGCGCAACACTCGCGCAGATAGGAGATAAAGCCGGGCTCGCGCGCGCTGCACGTAGCGGGAAATCGCGTAGACGCACGCAGCATCCGGTGCGTGGTGCGCGCGCGAGTTGACCCTTCGGGCACGTAGCTTTAGCGCGCGCGCGCGCGCGAACTTGCTGAACAATGTGATGCCGGGGCCGAGGAGCGCGTCGCCGTATATTTTATTCATCGGAGCCGCCGTGGAGAAGAAGAAACTTGACGGAGGGAGAGACTGAGAGGAGTAAATGAGAGAGGCGCGGACAGGAATGTAACGAGGGGGCAGCAGCTAGTGTCGAAACTGCTGATGTCTTGGGTGGCGAAAAAGAGTGTTAATTCTAAAATTCTTTTGGGCGAGGATGAAGGATTGATTAATTCAACAGTGGAAACTATTTGTTAAATGTTGTACCCTAAGTTATTTTTATTTTGAATATTTGATGAAGCGATTTTATGTAAGTTGTATAAGAAGCTGACTTATCGTCAGTTTTGTAACATAAACAAAACAAGCTCGTTCCGAAATATTATCTTTTGTGCTTAAACATTATAATCTTATTTGAATGTAAGTATTGCAATATTGATAAAATATTGGTGCATCATTACATGGATTTATGGAATACATACATTTGTACAACAAGATACAGCATCGATATTGGTTCAATATTGCATTAATATTGTATCAATATTTTGACAATATTATGTTAATATTACTTATGATTCTGGCAGAATAATATTTACTAAAAAACTACAGCCACATCACCAACCTATCCCAAAACAAGTATAAATAAACAAATCGAATAACACATTTCTTCCATCAAAAATAAAAATCTCGAAACAGCTCTCCCAGGCAAGAACAGCCCTTAACCGAGTTAAGCCGAAAGAAGAAAATTAAATAAAGCACGCGGAGAGCAGCGGGCTCAAAGACAGCCCCGAGAAGAAAAGAGGCCTCGCAAGCGAGAAAAAACAAAGTCAAAAGCACAAAGTGCGCTTACGCATGAGAGTAGCGCGGGTATAACTATCACTGCGCCGCTGCACGCACAGTGGAAACGAGTTGTCTCGTCACACGGGGCACAATGCCGGCTGGCTGCCTTACGATAAGTGCGCGTCTCGTTAGTGCCTCGCGCGTCTCGAAAGCAGCGCGAAGAGAGAAAGAGAGAGAGGAGAGATTTAATTATTTACGCAGGTAGGCAGTAGCGTCGTTACAGCAGCGAGAGTCGTGACGGATATTGCTGTTTTCGTTAAATATTTCGAACGATAATGTTTTCCTTTCACGACGCACTCGCGATGGATTGGATGGCTTCTCGCAGTCGACTCCTGGGAGGTGCCTTGAGTACGGGAGAGAGAGAGAGAGCTTGAGTGTATGGCGTCTGGAGAGTTGATGCGCCTTCGTAAACATTCTAGCGCTGGTGTAATGAATAAATTATTGTGTAATAAGTATTAATTTTATAGAGCTGCCGGGTGCTTTGGGTTAGTGCGTAAAAGTTGGCAGGGAAATATGTTAAGGGCTGGATTAATTGTTATTAGATGTTGCTAATCTTGTGTGTGTCTTTCTCAGCAATAGAAAAATAATTTAGTTCCACGCATACTTGCATACGTTATTGGTATCGCAATGCACGATGTGTATATAAATTACAATACATGAATAAATTTCGCTGTCAGAATTTAATAGTTCAGTAATGGTAAATAATGGCATTAGAATGAATCTTCGTGAAGGAATCATGAATGATTTATTAATCCTCGGATTTCGCGGGAGGGAAAGTCATGCGGCCGTCTTACGTGAGGCTTCGGCAACGTATTTTGTTAACCATTTTTTACTGTCCGCCACGCCGCGCTTCAAGTTGGACCTCCCGCACGTTTTTTCAATTATTCAACAATCCACCACATTTTGTTGATATTTATTCCACACCACCTTAAGAAATTCCATCAGCACGAGACGTCGCGCACAAACCATCCCAAATTTTCTGTGAAACTCCATGCACGCAGTAGCGCCGGGACTAGCTTCTCACTTCGCGAGCCGTCAAACTTCGTTCCGAAAGAACGAAACACATCTACAAGGGAGGGAGAAGAGAAACCGTGGGAATGGCCCAGCTTGCCAAGACTTTTTCCTCGGCTGCTCCGTCGGCCGGTATAAAATTCCCTCCTCTGTGTGTCGCCCTCGCTCCGTGAGTGCTAAAAACTTTATCGGGGCCGCGCGCGTCGACGACTGGCATTGTCGGCGCGACGTCGCTTGCCGTCCGAAAAACACCGAGTACAGGCTGTACAGCACGCGCGAAAAGGTGTTTTGTAGTTTCTTCGTGCTTCGATGGGCACTGCTGGGATATCTGCGCGGCTGTGACTGTGATGCATTTGGTAGGGATGGAAAAAATTTAGAGGATGTTTACGAAATATTGTATGTTTTGACGCGCTTTAATTGATAATAGTATGTCTTCTGTGAAGAGAGATAAGAATATTTTGTATATACTTCGGAGTTGTAATCTGCCGTGCTAATAAAAAAGGCGATGTCTACATGTGAAGAGAAATGGAAAAAAATTGATAAAATGCTTATACTTTGACACCAGTTTTCAGAAATGTTATTTTTAAAAATACAGTAGGAATTTGCCTGCTTACTTAATTAGTATTTTTTTCAATAAGCTAAGGCGAAAATAGTTCATCGCATTTTATGTATATTTCGATTCAGATGTAGACATCGCCTTTATCATTTGTACGGTACTAATTAATAACAAATATTCAGCTTGCAGAAAATAAATCAAACTGGAATTTTTCCTATAATTTACACCCTCAACCAGTAAAAAAAGGAAAAAATAATCAACACCGTCGTTCGAGTCAAATTGATTCATTACCCCCCCGCATCCCATCCTCCAGCGCGGCCCTTTTAATTCTGAATTTTGGCCGGAAAAAAGCCGGCAATCGAAAAATCCATTTAGCGCAGCTCTCCGCGCCCATTACGAATGAACTTTTTCCGCTCTCGCGGCCATACGTGTCCCATAAATTATCGAGCCATCGTTTAAAAATTCATTACCCGCCCGCGGCGATAAAAGCCCTCTCCCGCATTACCGTAATTGAAAATTTCCTCCCTCAAAAAAAAGCGGGACAGCGACACAGATCCCTCGCAGCGCGAAACCACCCCTCGAATATTCACCTGATGCAAGCTCCTCCGGCTGATAAGAGCGCATCGCGGCTCGCGTCAGCAGCAATCGGCTCGATTATGCGCGCGCTCTGCCCATGAATTATGGATTCGCGAATTATGAAATTGGTGCGAGAGCGCAGCGCTTTATCGATCATAGCGCTGCGCAGCGCTGGTGGCTGCAGCCGCGCGCTCGAGTGCCTCTTATGTGTGTCGCGCTCTCGTGTACGAATGCAACCGCATAGTTTCGAGAGAGAGAGGGGCAGAATGCATTTATTAAGCGGGGAGGATTCTTGCGTTTTGCATATGTGCAAGCGCGCGCGTGGCCGGGCGCGTTGGCTGAGATTATCGCTTTGCATGCCGCGCGAGCGCTGGGAACGTGAGGTGGGTGAGAGAGAGGATTTTGGATGCTAGGTGGAATCTGGCGAAAGAGTATTGTAGCGTGAATTACGTCGATTGTGTAACGACGGGGTGACGGTGGCTGTGTGAACGATACTGCTGTGGGCTCTCGTTGCGATTAGAATTGCAGGCTGGTTGATATGCGAATATGTTTGATGATAGTTTTGTATATTGGTAATATTTGAGTTACAGTTGCGAAGGTAAAAGAGTTAACTAAAAAATCGAGTTTTTTGTTTTTGGTGTTGAGAAATTAGATGTTCTTCAATAATATAGTAAATCTTTTTCTTCTTACATCTTTGTGATCTGTAACTTTCGGTATTTTGGAAATTCAAGGAGCATCATGGAAATTGAGACATTCTCGAGCAGCACGAGCAGAAGTAGTCTCGTACTAAAATTTCCTTACAATAACATAAAAATATCCTTGTAAAGTAAAATTAGTTAAACTTGAAACTTAGCAGAGAAAGTTAGCAGCCTCGAGCTTTAGAGGTAAAGGTTTCTGGTGCGACGAAATTATGTACAGTGATAAATATTAAATAATTTTACATTCAAAGTTACTTATATTTATCTTTTACAAAGTCTCACCACATCAGAGAAGCTTTGACACGGCTGTTAACTTCCCCCCATTGATTTAACTTTATTAAATAAATATTTAAGTAAACATAATTTAATATTAATATTAATATTAAAATTATAGTGATATAAAAGTATTTCTGTATTTGTCGATATTTAATTCTATAGATTCGTTTATGATCTTGTTTTTATTGCTTTAGATTTGAAACAAAAAGCTTTTCAAGTACTAAAATATTATAAAAACATCATAAAACGTTTGTCAAGTAACTTAACAACCCAGCCAACAAATGTATATTCATGAAGTAGATAACTCCAGGATCAGCCAGACATCTAAAACCATCTAATAAAAACCACTTTTTGCTCATTAATTTTACCGAGAATAAACGATAGATTCAAGTTTCACACCCACTTTTAATCAGCGGTATAAGTTTCCTCTAAAGACCGCGCATACCCGATACCCACCCCCCCCCACTAAATAAAAAAAAAAAGGTAAAAAAATTGAACACGCGAAATAGCTCCGGTGTAAAGTTCAAAATCGATACAGCGCCCGGCTAAATGGCTTCTTCAGAAGCCCGCTCTCCCTGCATCCATAAATTCCTAACGAGAAATTACGCCTCCATCCATTTCCGCGGGCCCTTTTAAAGATCAGCATTTTATGCCCTTATCTCTCGTCGCCTATCGGCGCGCGCGCGCGCGGACACAAAGTGCGTTCCGCGCACGCGAGAGGCGAAACGAGAGCCGGCCATTTGCACGTAATACCTAATGGCGACATAATATCGTTGAAAGTACCGCGCGGATAGACCGCACTTTTTGCTCTCGGCAGGCCGTCCTCCTCCTTTTGCGCTGGCGGGTAAGAGAGAAAGGCTTTTGTAAACCGATGCGAAACTCTCGTGACGTATCGCCATATAGCGGCGACGTTAGCCGGGGCGAGGCTGGCAGGCCACCCCCGCAAGTGCGATGCAATGGCTTCAGACGCTCGAATTACGCGCGAGGCTGCTGCCTTTTGCATGGACTCGCGCTTTTGGCTGCGTGCACCTGTAATGGAGAAATACGCGAGAGAAGGACGGGGAAGTGAGTGACAGGATGGAGAGGTAGGAGGAAAGAAGTGAGAAAGGAACGGGGTAAAGAAAAAGAGAATATTAGAATTAAGATAGAATAGTGTAGGGTTAGAAGTAAGAAACGAAGAGTGGGAAACAAGTAGAGAGAGGAGAAATTGATACAGATCGAGCGAGAAAGAACAAGGGACACGAAAGAAATTAGAGAAAGAGAGAGCGTGTTGTGGGAGGAGAGAGAAAAGTATACACGTGCGACAGAACGGGAGCCTGTTAAAAATTGCAAGGCGTGCGAGTGCCGAGCGTGTTTCGTCGGCCTTTCGATCTTACGTTCGCGATAAACGCGACAATTTTCGCGTTGCCTTTTTTTTCCTGCCTTAGCCGTCTACTTCCTCGACTCTTTTCTATGCGTCTGCTTTCTTAGTTCGCCAGGTCCCTTTTTAATGCAAATTGTACGTCTTACTCTGCTCCGTTTTTCGCGTAATTCTGACCTTTGAGCGCGAGGTCTTTCTAGAACGAACGTGGGTTGTAATTTGCTGTACTTTGAAAGTTACTATTTTTGTAACTTTTTCCCGAAAAAGTTGAATATGTAAGTTACAACCAAAGTATTAATTAATTTAAGACGTTAATAAAAGAAATTAGATTGTACAATATTTGCTATTTCAATATTCTTTTAAAATATTTATCAATATTTAACAGTCCAGGAATATAATAATAGTTTTAACTCTGTATTATGAAATGACAATCTCAAATGATAAATATTATTAGAATTGAATTTGAAATAGTTTGAATTTAGATGATGTATTTGCTGCTTAAATTCAAACGTTCATATTTGAGGACCAAATTAATAATTTTTTATCTGAAAGAAGCAAATTTATTATTTACAAAAATGATCTCATTTACATAAACCTAAAGATGAAACCTCTCCTTATAAGCTATTAAAAACTTTCTATACAGTCTTTCACAATACAAAAACTGTCACCTTCACATATCGTGTATCACTATTTAGTTCCATAATCAGGACACAAATTTAATCATCAAATCACCCATAATAATTAAGGAAAACAAGCGTCAAATTATAATAATAGCACCAAATTAGTTCATTTAACGAAAATTCAATTCACCCTCATGGCGAAGAGGAAAATCCCGCGTCGTCATTATAAACGAATCAATCAAACGTCAAGCCGCTAAAATAATAACCGCATACTACATAGTCTAGACACGTGATCAACGAAAAAATTACGCAGTCATCGCATAATATAATCACGCGATCGACAAAGGAGTCTTTTAGCCCGTCATATATACGCACGCATAATAACGGTGCATGCGACAATTCGGAAAACGATGTCACGCAATTATCCGACTTACTAGCTACTTCATTATACAAAAAAGGTTTGACACCCCATGAAAAAGTGCGTGATGTATTAAATAATTGTACGTTTCCGGAATCTGATAAAAACTAATGTGAAAGTAATGAAGGTATGAAAAAGTGGTAAGGCGGTGTTACGCAGTCAATTCGATGGAATGCAGGTGCTATATAATTAGTAGGATCGGTGTGATGTATCTATTAATGTAGAAAAATGTAAGGGAATCGATAATTGAAGTATTTTCTTTTAAAAAGTAAAGACCGGTAAATTACCTTAAATTATGCAAAAGGCTTCCAAGAAAATCAATAACTACTATTTTAAATACCGCAGAATTAATTCCTCAGTTAATTCAAAACACTTTTAATTAAATACCAACAGTTTTCCGGTTCACAAAGAATAATTAAGTAGCCTGATATACAAATAACTAGATTACACTCCCATTACAACTATGATAATAACTTCATGACGCACGCGCGAACCCACGCTCCTTTATCTCTGATGAATTTATTCATCTGCTTTTAATTTTTCAAGACTCGGAGAGAAAAAGAAGAAATAACGCCAAAAAATAATCCATCACCAGCAAAGAAACGTCACGTCTTCGCACGATAGCGCACGCATGCCATCAAATAAAAATACAAGACCTCAGCAAGACCCACTCCCACTGAATCCAACACTCTTATCTTACCTTCCATTATTCAAAGGCACCTCACGGCTTCCCGAGCGTCCAGGGCTTAATAGCTCGGCGGCCGATCGTTAATGACCGTCCCTCCAGCCCTACCCGAGGATCACGTTCGCGCAATATTTCACCGCTCGTCTCCAACGGCCGTCAATAATCCGAATGGAGCCATCGCGCGACCTACTACCGAAAGTCGGTCGCGCGTTGGAAAAAAAACACACATATTGGACTGCGGCTCTGGGTGGCTACGGATATTACTAGGGGCGGATCGATGTAGCAGCGCGGCCTGGAAAAAATTCATTTCGGCCGGCGGAACGCTGGGGGTCGGGATGTTTCGTGTGGGTTGTTGGCTGAAAAGGTGGCAATTTTCGGCTGGGGAAGTGTTTGAAGAGGTTGGTTATTTGGTGGTTTGGTTGGTGGCGAAGGAAGTTTGGCCTGCTTTCGTACGTTAAAAAGATTTATTTGCATGGCTGTAGAGATGTATGTATGGTTAGATGTGGAATAATTTAATAATTGAATCAGACTGTAGATGTCAGATTTCAAGGGCTTCGTGACTGTCAAGTGTCTTCTTTATCTTTGACAAAGGAATATGAAATTACAGATTTCATTTTGATAATCGCTTTAGTTTCAATGATACAGTATCGTATCTTATATTTTTAAGTTCAATTCAGTATTTTGCTACTTTAATAGAATTGAAATTTAAATTTTCTTTTTACAAAAGCATGGAAGTTAGCATTGTGTCAGCTATTAATTGTCTATTCTAAAAATAAGGAAAAATAGTAGTATTCTTAGTATTGATCTCGCTTGCAGAGATAGAGAGAGGAAGAAAGAGAAAGGTAGTAAATCAAGTAAACTGTGTTGTTTCCTTGTATTAATTTTGTGAAAAGAGATAAATTTTTATCATGCTTATTAGTATTATTGCTTAATTGATGATAATACGGTACTATAAATACTGAGGATGCGTGATGCTGCTTTCAGTTGATACAACAGTGTCAAAGACTAAGTATCAGTCAAATTCAAACCTATCAAACAAAAATGAAAT
>JAPYZA010009835.1:0-18176 GCA_030522685.1 Eupelmus azureus | reverse complement strand
GCTTTTTGTTGTGACAGTTTTACGAATGCTGGTTATGTGACGATTGTGATTTTCTGAGGGCACCGTCGTTTTTTGGGTAATGGATGTTTATCAGAGACATCGAAATGCACGTTGGAAAATTATCGGGACATAATAGTTTTAATCGAACATCGGACTAGTCAAGCGATAAAAATAATTACACCTTCGCCCATATTTACTATACATATATGCATGTATACCGCGGCAAGTCAAGCGAACAAGTTTTATTACAGAAATCAGCGTGTTATTTCTGCTCCTGCGCTGCCGAATAATCAATATTATTACAGTACAACAATAAGTAACGCATTATATTGTTAAATGTATATAAATAATTTATCGATCAACACCGGCTTAACTCGACTGGCATCTAAAACCAAAGCCTGATAGTGCTTATCAAAGGTGTCAGATAAGCGGAGAAAACGAAGCTAGTCAGTGCCTACCCGCATGGGCTGGCCAGTCGTGAATTAAGGATGATGACAAAATGTCACAGAATGACGACGCCTCCAACCTCCATCGATTTCCACAAGTAGACAACCGACCAGCTGGTAATAGACGCTCATATTTGAATTATTAATCATTTGAATTAGCCTTCGTTGTTACTGAAGACTTAATGATGCCGCGCGCGAATTAACCTTCGCCGGCGCGGTGACGCGTAGTTATTATGATGCGTAAACACTCGAGTTTTATTTTGAAGAGTGCGTTAATTTTTCAGGGAACCAAGAAACTCCAGCGCCGATTGACGATGGCTTGTTCTTGCCACCCATACACACGAGTCCTTCGATTATTACACTTCAGCCGTCGAGTACAGGTATGACGATTTTTTCTCAATCTTGCGCGATGCGATTAGATTAAGTTGTAGTTCTGATTGTGTACGCGATGTTTTCTTGAGTGCTATTCGATCTGCTGATTACAGCTGCACTGTAATGTTTCTTTTCGTACTCATAAAATTTTTAATAAATGGAAAAAATTTTAAGTATTGGATGGTTTGCTGAATTAAATGAAAAAGAGGGTATTTTTATGTCGTAGATGAGCATCGATTGCCGCGAAGACCAACTCCAATCAGTACCTTAGACTGGGTTTCAACTCCTCGCTCGCAGTTGAGTGTCTTCTCGGGGACGTATTTTCTCTCAAGCGTAGACCAGCTAGAAATTCAACGAGTTATAGAGCTGAGTTCTCGTACGTAAAAACAAGCTTCTATCTCAGAAATAAAAATAATAATTATCCTCGATGCATAATTAAGTATAAATTTTGTAAGCGCAGTATTGGGACGCTCGAAGAATGGCTCTCAGTATCGGGTTAGGGTGCCGCGAGCCGAGACGATATTTCTGGCGATCGAGGAATCCAAGGAGTGTCAGCGCACGTTTTTAAGGTCATCGAGGGAGCTGACGCTCAGCATTATGGACCCTTCCGGGGAGACGGCCTTTGTTATTAAGAAAAGTTTGAGCTGGGGCTGCCTGCCCGGATTCCTCCACGTGCGTGCTATTTTCTTCTTCGCTACTAGTGTTATAATATATCAACTGATAAATAGCAGATAGCTCGCTCTTGTCATTTAGTATACTGACAGGCGCCTGCCTATATATGAGAGTATATGAGCGGATAACGTATTGTTTAGTGCATGCGGACTTTCTTAATAATGTTGCGTAGACATGTTATGCAATTATAGTATAATACAAATTTAATAATAAGTTCGGTTAAGTAAAAAAAAAAAAATTAATCAATTATTAAAAAAATAAGTGCACGCAATTTCGTACGTAGGTACTTATATCATTTGGATTCTTATTTTTCAGAGTGTGACAGTAGAGTCTACGGATTTTCTAGGAAGCGTGGAGCAAAATTTCACGGTTGTTGGCATCAGTTTCACCGTTTTCGACGATGCTAGAAGGCCTATTTGCTACATCGAAGGACCTAATGTATACTCTTGCTGCATGTCCACTGAAACACAATTCCAGGTATCTTAATTCATTTTCTTTATTACGACTAACTTGAATCATTAAAAAAAGCAACAGTACTTCACTACTCTACTTCAGACTTCATTTAATAAAAAAGTAAATTGCTAAATGAAGAAAGTTAATTAAATGTCAAAAAAAAAAAATCTTTATATCATTAATAATAGATAAAGTCATAATAAAAAACCTTCTTTTTCAGATAGTCTCCATGGATAAGAGTCGTCAAATAGCATCGCTAATACGTCACTGGGACCTTGTTTTAGTGGATTATACTGTACTACTCACTTTCATGCCGGGTACCGACGTAAAGCTAAAAGGATTGCTTCTTGGAGCAGCATTTCTTTTGGTAATAAAAAACACCAAATTTATACATACCTATACTCTCTTTCACTCGCGCGTCAAAGTAAATCATCTATGATAAATTAACGTCAACTTATATTTTCAGGAATTTTTATTCTTCGAGCGTGCGAGCAGATGATAAATATCCGTATATTTATTATCGTCTTATTATTAGATGATATTGTTGACAATCCTACAATTCTTTCAATTGGTTTACGAAAACTTAGATTCTTAAGAGTAAATTATAGTTAATGGATGTAATAGTTGTATAAAATATTTGTTGAAATTGAATTAAATTTTAATTTTATATACTTAAATGGATAATTATTTGTTTCAAGAACTCTATTAGTATAAAATTAATGAACTTTTCTGTAGCATTCGAAAGGTTTTTTTTTATTTTATAACCTGTTCAAAGTAGTAGAAATGTTTTTCAAAGTAATGTTTGAAAGAGTGGAACAAAATAACAAATTTTTAACGCTTTTTTTTTCTTTTTTTTTTAATTCTCAAAAGAATAGAATAAATAAGATTACATAACTAATGGAATTTTACATACATATTTATTTGGCAATACAAATTTAAAAGCAATTTATACGTGCTCTTTTAGAGACTTATTTTTTTGAATAATTAAAGTTTTTTTTACAAAATACACGAGGTGAAGTTACCTCACTGCAGGGTTCATGTTTTATTTAAAACACAAATAATTTAAGTTCTAAAGTATTTTTACCGGTTTATGTTTAAATTGAGATAAAGTCCTTTCATCAAAAACCCAAATTTACAAAAGCTTTTTTCATTTAAATGTTGATCAGATAAATTTATTTATTTAGTTACTTTTGCAACAGTTTCAATCTATCGTAACTTTAAAATAAAAAGACTTCTTTTTCCTTTTTTTTTGACCAAGCTAATTTTTGATAATTAAAAAATATGTATGCTGATATATGTAAGAATAGTACAAGTTATCCTCAGCAATAATACGCTCTCTTCAAGTCAATATTTTAAAGCGTTTAAGAATAGTACATGAACAAAATATTTTAATTATATTCACCTAAAAATTTGTTAGTAACTAATAAACTTCGTTCAATCAAATTTTGCACAGAGATGGAGAGCATATCATTATAAAGGGCAACTATAGGTATATACTAGATTTATATCGTAATATACAATTTTTAATATTCAATAAATCATGTTCGTCGATAAAAATAGAGTTTGCTACAATGAGGCTTGTAGTTACAAAAATTTATTACTGAAACTTTTTTTTCTGTATGTGTAATTTTGCAAAAAGTTACCTAGTTGACTTTCTATTATTTACTATTAAATAAGCTCTTAAGATTGACGGTAATTATAACGCTTTAAAGTAAAGCTTAATGAAACTTTTCAGTATTTCATGTTTGCGAGATATCAAAATTTTCGGAAAACAGCATTAAAGAAACAAGGTCGTAATTTAAAGAACGGCTATATTGAGGCATTGGTATAGCTTAATGTGAGTTTAATAGCTATCTGTAATACTAACAATAGCTTTAAACGCCTCTCGTAGAGAATCCTTCAATTCTCAATTTAGCTTATTTACGACTGTACATCAAAAACATATTACGCAAATTCCCTTCCACTCTCCCCTGCATCAGGCAATCGCAATTTCGGCGCAAAGTTCTCCGAAAAGCGAAAACATCTTTCGCGCCAGTGTTCTGACCTCGAAATAAAGTTTTCAGCCGGCGTTAAATCTGATAACGGCTGGCCGCAGGTCCGTTAATTTATCGCTATAGCGTAAAGCGCTAGCAGCCGCGGTTATTGGCACACACATACACACACACATGCATACACATACTGCCAGCAGATTGGAGCTATGAATGAAAGTAGCCGGTTCAATAGCCCACGGCTCTGCTATCGCCCAACAATTCGATTGAGCGGCAGCGCGCGCAGGCAAGGATCTACTCACGTATACACACCCAGCCGCAGCAGCTGCGTACATATCGAGAAAGCAAGCGAGACGGAGAGAGAGCAGCTTGCGCGAATTGGAGCTATCGCGCCGGCGCCACTTCTGATTGGGGATTCCGGGAGAATCGTGGAAGGAGCTGATGCGCGCGGCTCGATTCGCCGCCGATAAAAAGGTCGCGGTCATGACGACGAGCCTTCAAGCGTCTGGGCAGCTGCACCCCGGAGAAGAGGAGTAGGAGAGAGAGATGCAACAAGCGGTTTCTGCTGACACGGCGCGTTATGTGCATTATATATTCCGTTAGAGTCGCGGGATATGCGCGCGTCTAAGCGAGCCCTGTACGCACCGAGCCACCTGTTAATATACACGCACACGAGCCATAAGCTTCGTAGTTTTAGCTGAGCTTTGGGAATTATAAATTAAGTAGTGCACTTGATTAGTGGCCGCCGTGTAGTTTTTTATAGTCTGCTGCTTAGCTTGCGCGCTGCTATCGAATTTTTAATTTTTTTGAATCTTATCATATAGGCTTACTTCGCTTCTACGTGGACTTGGAGTGCGCGCACAATGGTCGTGCTCGCGATCATCGGTATTTGTTTACTCATTTATTACCTGGTTTATCTTCTTTTCGTTAGGTTCCTCGACTGCGACATCAAGCTCTTTTTCTACGATAAGTTCGGCAAGTCTGTAGGTAATTACGCTTTTTGCGCTGCTTGCGACCCATTTACTTTGCATGGTGATAACGTATATCTTTGCATGAGAAATCAGTTTTTTTCAATGAAAAAGTGATGATTCAATGTTTCAGCGACTTTGAGTGGTAAAGTTGTGTGGATAACAGGGGCTTCCAGTGGAATTGGAGAGCATTTGGCATATTGTTTAGCCAAAGGTGGTTGTAAACTTATTTTATCAGCAAGAAGAGAGGCTGAATTGTACAAAGTAAAAAGTAACTGCTTAACTGGTAAGAAACTACAAATTTTTGTTGTAATCTTCTATTTGGACAACTACTTAATATAAACATTTCTATTTTTAGCTAATCCAAAGTTACAAGATCATGACATACAAGTTGTAGTTTTTGATGTCAAAGCTATTGATTCCCATCAAAGAATATTTGATAATGTCCTATCTATTTTTGGAAGAGTAAAATAAATTTTTATTTTTATTAAATTTGAATTTCTAAGTTGTAAATAAATTTAACAATTTTTTTAGCTTGACATACTTGTAAATAATGCTGGCAGAAGTCAAAGAGCTGTTTGGGAAGAAATTGATATTGCAGTTGACAAAGAATGTTTTGATTTGAACACATTTTCTGTTGTATCCTTAAGCAGATTAGCAGTCAAGCATTTCAATCGTCAAGGCAGTGGACATATTGCTATCACTTCAAGTTTGGCTGGAATATTAGGTGCACCATTTTCTGCATCATATACAGGATCAAAACATGCTATTCATGTAAATGCAATTTTTTTTAGAACAAAATGTACACAAACAACACTAAATTTAAATTTGTGAATAACTAAATTCAAATTTCAGGGGTATTTTGATTGCTTGCGAATGGAAAAAGTTAATCAAAATCTTGCTGTAACTATTGTATGTCCTGGGCCTATTCAAACAGACTTTTTAGCTGAAAGCTTCACTGAGAATCCTGGAGAAGTAAATTATCTTGAACATATAAAGTTACTGAATACTCCATATATGTATTAAAACTATATACTATTTTAGAAATATGGACAACAAACGGAAATTGCGTCAAATAAATTATCTGCACCTCGCTGTGCAAAATTATTTGCATCAGCTATAGCTAATCAACTGGATGAAGTATGGATTGGTAATGCTACTAGTCTTCAACTCACATATGCCGTACGATACTATCCAAACTTAAGTTCCTTGTAAGTCTTAAATTTTATTTTAAAAATTGAAACAAAAATTATTAAACTTAAATAAAAATAAATTATTTTAGGTTCATGCCATACTTAGGAAATGCTTTCATTCAAAGAATGAGAGATGCAAAAGTAACAGTAAATGTGCAACAGTAATGAAATTTTGATGTAATATATGTGTTGTAATTCTTTGAATAATTTCTGCCATATATTATATTGTGATAATGCGTACCAGATAAAAGAAAAAGGAATTTGTAAATACTAATTATATTTAAAATAATTTTGTTTTGTTTTCTACAATTAAATTATGTTTTTGTGTTAAGTTTTTCTCGTGCTTCTTTTCCTAATAATATAGCTTGTTTAAATAATTTACAATAAAGTTCGATTGCACTGGGTGTATCATCATTACCAGGCACAGGATAAGTTATAAGATTGGGATTACAGTTACTATCAACAATGCCGACTGTAGGAATGCACATTTTAGCAGAAGCTGATATACCTCCATGTTCGGCCATGATAGAATCTAAAGTACCCATAAATATACAAAGATCTGGTAACCTGGTAACTGCCTTGAATTCCTTGGTAGCGTTAGTAAATTGACCTTTCTTCCATTTTCTTGTTTGAGAAAATTCTCCACATTCTATAGCTGTTTTATCAATCAAGTGAGTTACCTGTGGATTTCTTGATAAAAATAAAATTATTCCGGATCTATAAGCAATATGTGCTGTGAAATTCAGTGCTTGTCTTAATAATTCTGCAGTTTCATTAAGATCAAATATACAATGTCCAAGTCTTGATCCATAAAGGAAAGGTTTCATATTATCATGTAGTGTACCTTCTTTATGTCCATAGTGAACTCTTGCATCAAATAAATCTTTAATTGTAAATAATTTGTGTACTTGAAAATAATCCGGATGTTTTAATGGATCTAATTCAATTTTGTCAACTTCCCAGAATTCTGTTGAATAGTAAGAAACAATGAAACAATTTTACTTCGTATTAATGATTTATGAATTATAGTCCACTTTTATTTATAAATTTAAAATTAATTGTTTTACCTTCATGCCTAATGTTAGGTTGTGTTTGTGTAGATAATTTTGAGGTTTGTGGAGAACTGGCACCTACACACCGCAAGATGCACTTATTTTCTAAAACTGTAAAAAAAAAGGTATAAAGTTTAGCAATGGTACAGTTAAATCAAGGAGAAACGTTTGATGAAAAAGAAAAATAATCACATTTATTCCTAACTATTCTTGATACCGCTGTAGCCATGTTGATCATCTGGACATGGAACATGTGCTTTTCTCAAGATGCGCGTATTATACTCAATTGACAATACAGAGCCCTTTAATCCTCCGGTTTTTGGCGTTTTGTCCACGTTTCGAGTTCTGGACAATTTTTTTAAAAGTCATAACTTTCTATTATTTACATTTTTATTGACAAAATTGACAAGTTCATATTCATGTTTGTGCTAATAAATGATGAATAATTGTGAAAAAATTACAAATTTGTAAAATAATATTATAAAAATATTATAAAATTTACTAGAATCTGAAAACAATAATAAACAGAACATTCCATCAAACTTGGTAATTTAAAAAAAAAATATTCGATCCTTGAAAGCCGTAGGTAGACGAAACAAGTACGTATACAACAATGGTAGCAGGTAGCGATCAACAATGTAAACACGAAAAAACAATGTAGACACAGAGTATAGTTAGAGCAGCGCGAGCTAAAGCGAATAGCGTGAAGTTGGCCGCTACTCTCGTGGGCCCCAAAGAATTAAAAGTCCTGATATGAGAACGCATACGTATAGGTCGGTCCCGTACGTCACAAACGTATCTATCTTTTCCAGAGAGGGAAAGAAAGAGGAAGAGAGAAAGGTGAGAGAACGGTCGAGAGGGGAGGGGCAGCCATTTTTGGGTCGAGTGTAGTACACATACACACAGTGGTGAGAGAGAGAGAGAGAGAGAGGGAGGAACAGAGAGTTGTATATAGTATAGTAACGTAGTAGTACGTAGTCGTCGTACTACAAGTCAACAGACGACGCGGGCTCTCTGCAAGAAGCTCGCGTTAAAAAGATGCATAAATAAGGGAGGAGGCATCGGGCGGCTGGACCGTACATATACCGACTAAGCACGCTGGCTATATAGCTAGAGCGGCGCGCAAAGCAGTACATCTCTCTCTCTCTCTGTCTTTTCTCGACTGGTGCAGTGCTCTCCTTGGGGCAAGGACTGTGTGTGGGGCTCTGGTGGCTGCTCGTGGAGGGCGCGCAGGTTGAGAGCCGCTGGCGCGCCTCTCTCGGCGTTGGCAGTGTAGGGGCGTCGTTACTGCGTGCAATGTGTATCGTGTAGGCGTTGGCGAGCCGAGATCCAGCAGCAGCAGCCGCCGCGACATACAGACTGTCTGTGCAGTGACGAGTTTTGGACTTGTGCCTCTGTCGCGCCGCCCTGCTCTTGTTTATTCGACAAGCAGTTCGCTGACTCGACGCGGACAGGAGAGAGAGAGAGATACGAGTCCAGGAGGATAGTCTCTCGCGGGCGTAGGTACACGGCGCGGCGGCATTGCCCCCGCTCTCTCGCTCGCGCGCGCAGCCTCAACCAGAGAGAGAGAGAGAGAACGTGAGTGCTACGAAGCCGCTCTCTCGATCGTGCGTGTGACGGCGTTGTGTGCCAGGAAGTGTTGTGCTGTTGGTGTGCGCGGCTGCGCTCGTGCCTGTGAGTTGTATGTGCGGCTGCGGCGGCGGTGCGGCCACGTAGTATACACCGCGAGGGAGAGAGAGAGGAGCGCCGACGACGAGTGGCCAGTGCGCCGCGATGTCCAGCTCCTCGTGGGCCCTTGTCACCAGGAAGCAGCAGCAGCAGCAGCAGCAGCAGCGGCACGGGGCGGGCACCTCCTGTAAGAGGCCCAGACAGCAGCAGCTAACCCGGCTCTGAAACGCGCCGCCGACATACACACACACTCTCATACGCGCATTACGCTCCGATCAATCAGCGCCGCCGGCGAGGAGGACCTAGCCCCCCGCAAGCGACAAAGCGACAGCTCTGTCTCTCCCAACGTACGTATACATACATTCATATATTCCTTCCTTCCTGCGCTTTCTCAACACACACACACACACACACACACAGCCAACACTCCGCGCGGACACGAGCAGCAAGACGACGCAGGAGGAAAGATGGAGAGCGCCCAAGAACAGACTACTACTCTGCTCTCTGCTCTTTTTCTTTCCTCGCCGCGGCTAAGGCTACGGCGGCGTCTCTCTCTCTCCTTCTCTCTATAGGGACGAGAAAAAGGATTCAGGTCGAGCGACACATACACGTACACTTACTTGCACACTCTCTACTCTCGCGCTCTGCTGCTGGCTATGTGTGTCTGTGAGCGCGCGGAAGAGAGCACCTATACATATACGCGACTTTTCTTCTTCGGCTGCCTCCTTTTTTTGCCCGCCGCCTAAGCGTGCGGATATCGATGCGAGAGACCCCGTTTCCGCGAAGCTTTTCCTAGGCTGCCGCGCTGCTCTGCTGCTAGCCTGCGCCGCGCGCTTCCTAATGCCATGTGCCGATGCCGCCCCGCCGCCGCTCGATTTTACAACTCTTATTTCTCATGCTGTATATAGTCGACGATGCACTCTGCCGGCTAGTCTACGCTGGAATTTATTGGATTTTAACTGTCTAGCCGGCAAGAGGGAGCTGTCAGTTTTTTTTTCGCTGCGATGTTTTGATAAGTCTAAAGCACTGCTACGTTAAATCCTTTTACGCCAGCTTGTCCTTTCTTTAAAATGGCACAGCGTTAAAGGTTGAAACGTTAACGCGATGCTTTGCTAACTAAGCGGGATCGCGTGATAATAATACAGATGCTCTCTGATAAATAAACTCGTGAATCGCGAAAGATCGTAAACGCTCGGGGTGGCTAGTAAAGCCCGTAATTAACCGGCTGCGATTGATTAAAACTTAAACCCGCGCCGCAGCTCGTAAATATTCATAAACGCGGATGCACCTGTAGCCGCGCTGCTCGCACTTCCGTCCAACCCTCCTGTCCGTCTCGCTATACGCAGGTATATATACCTACAGCAGCTCCTGAAAAAATTATCACCGCAGCCGCTGCTCCAAAACGAAAGCCAAACAAACCCGCGCTAAAAAACGATCTCTAATCTCATTGCAGAGTAAGAAGAGCGGAACAAGAAGCAGCAGCAGCAGCAGAAGAGGAGGAGGAAGAAGAAGACGGCTCGAGTCTCTCTCTCGGCTTTGCAAGAGAGTAGCTACTAGCCCAGAGTGGATATAAAACAAAGGGGCGTGGATGCAGGCCCGCGGAGCAAAGGGGAAACGTCGAATCGGTCGGCTGCGGTGGCGGCGGCAGCAGCAGCTCGCGCACCACTTGTGAATCATCCGCGCGCTTGCGACAGCAGCAGCAGCAGCAGCGGTGTCGCGTATATAGCAGAGAGACAGATAGATATCGCGGGAATCCCGCTGGTGCAGCGTGCGAGCCGGTGGCGGCGGCACGTCCAGCAGCAGCAGCAGCCCCTGTGTATGCAGCTTGCGCGCGCGCTCCTCGCGGCATGTGACGGAAAAACGTCTTCGCTCGCGCTCGCGCTGCTGCACGCCGACGGACGGAGCAGCCGGACGGACGGAAGAGCAGCCTGCCAGGCCAAGGTAGGTGGCGCTCCGCTCTTTATAGGTATACGTGTACACCTATCCCTATCCCATATACGTATCCCGCAAGAGCCGCTCTCTCTCTCTCTCCTACTCTCTACCTTCATCTATATATACCTACATATATACACACACTCGCTGCTCGCTTCGCCCCGTGCGCACTGCTCCTTACCGGAGACACACGGACCGAAAGAGGAACACCTTCCTGCCTATACACCTACAAGAACCATCTCACTGTCTCGATCTCTCGAGACTTGATGACTCTATATATGATCCGGAATCCGATCCGTCACTACAGAATTAAGTTGCAAAGTATAAGCGTCTGCAATAGTTACTACATACGCACTTGTGCATGCGATATACTTTCGGCATACTGACATATAGACACACCGCGAGCGGCGAAATGCATTCTCACGATAGAAAAGTAATCTCGGGGCTCGCGCGCTCGTGTGCGGCTATATATCGGAAAAGCCGGGCGCGGAAAGTCATAAGGAAATTGATGACACTTGACTGGAGCCGAGCGAGCGCGCCTCTCTCTTTTAAACTCTTTCTAGGACACACACTCGCGAGCGTGTCAGTCGCGAGCGCGAGCTCCGGACATTCGCTCCGTGTAATCTCGCGAGCTGCCTTTTCATCCTGTCGCTCTCTCTCTCTCTCTCTCTTCGAGTCCTGGATTTTCTCTCTCTTTCTCTTGCGCGCAAAACTTTTTTCCCCAGCTTTTCGCCGCCGCGGCAGCGACGAGAGAAAGGAGCATTTAGAACGAGCGCACGCCGCTCGAGGCGTGGATTCTTTTTTTTTCTCCTAGCCGAAAGTCAGAGAAGTTCTCACACGTATATACGTACACACATACACACAGAGTTGGAGGCTCTTCCCGTATGCACGATTATTTTCTCAGGTTTCCTCTCCCCCTCGCTCTTCCTCTTTCTCTTACTCGGAATGACGAAAGTAGGACTCTTTAAGTAGGCTCACCTGCCGTCTCTCTCTCTCTCTCCCTGTTTTCTCGGGGGCCGTTATTAACGCGTCGACAAACCGAATATAATACTAAACGAATTTGTTCATTCGGTTTGGTGGTTCGCGAAAAACTTGACGGTTTTTTAACGATTGCAGATTAATTTATGTTGAGACGGCTGCGCGAAACACGCAGTCTAGTCGCTTTTTATTTAAAATGTTTCTGTTTATATGAGGCGCGCGTGTCGTATTGCGTGTAATTTTATAGCTTCATTTGCATGTCGAACAATGCGAATAGCAGCTGAGAAACAGGTTTTCCTCTCCGTCTGTCAAGCTCCTAACAAATCTAAAAATAATAATGCGCGAATTTAACCGCACCGAATTCTAATTAAAATATCGCCCGCGATCTCTATTAAACCCGCACGGATCAACGAATAAATTTACCATTCCGAAAATACATTCCCCAACAATTGCTATTCCTAAACTCGCGCGTACCGATCGATCCTCCCATATACACACCACGCGACGACACCGACATCCGCGAAATTTTCTCAAGACGTCACAGCGAGAACAATCGAAGCGAGGGGGCCAGAAGCGTGGGGAAGTGGCCCGCGTTCTCGCGGGCGAAAAAAATAATTCAGTTCATCGTAACTCAAGCCCCCAGAGCTAGGAATGGAAAAGCCGGCCGAGAGAGAGAGAAAGAGAGAAAAGGTCGCGCTTCCGGCGAGCGAG
Organism: Eupelmus azureus; assembly: GCA_030522685.1. Classification (NCBI taxonomy): domain Eukaryota; kingdom Metazoa; phylum Arthropoda; class Insecta; order Hymenoptera; family Eupelmidae; genus Eupelmus; species Eupelmus azureus. Next base: position 5,743 of record JAPYZA010009835.1, on the reverse strand, counting down.
CGCCGAGTCGGAAGAGAGTCTCTCTCGGCGCTCGCGTTACAAGGGAGAGGCCAAGCGTAATCCACTTTAAAAGCGCGCTGCCGCCGAATATATACAGAGGCTCTCGCGGCGTTTGCGCGTAATTCGCGCGCCGGCGAGCTTTTTTTTCTTCTTTTGCCGCTTCAAAAGCGGATTCGCGTTGTCTTTGTAGTACAAAGGCTCGGCAACGAATTAGGCCGCGCGCGCGCCTGCTCTCGCCTATACGGGGAAACAAAAATGAAGGGAAAAAAAGCCGCACGCTAATTCTATGGCCTTCGATTTGTTTGCTCGCGCGCCGCGCGCGTTCTTTCATCGATTTTCCAGTTTAGGCTTTGCGAGTTTTCGAGCCTTTTTTCTTTTAAAGCTTCAAGCCAGAGTTGGAAGTTACAGCTTACAACGTTTTCGCTGTGCGTTGACTTCGATCGCTGCGAATAATGTCTATTTTCGTATCCACAGGTGCGCTTTGTGTCGATTTGTTCGATTTATCGATCCGCAAGAAATACCATTACGTTTATTATTTGATTTTTAAATTTCATTAAAATTTACTCGATTGCGTAAATGTCGAGTTATTTCATATATATGAATTAAAAAAAGAGAACCATGATGCAAAACTATAGGTAGAAGCAGTTTTGCATCTCAAAGTTATAGGAACGCTGTATATCATATTTATTTCTGTCGGAAGCATTAAATGAATAGCCCTCGGGATTTCCACGTCAAACGGGGAAAAAACATGACATTAAAAAAAAAAAAAAATTGACCTCCTTACCACCCTGTCTTGGAAAGTTGTATGCGATACCGTTAAAATTTATGACATCTATATCTATATATATTATAGTTCTGTGTATCTATATGCACGATACTAGAAGCAGTTACAGATCAAACGGTTTTAATTTATGCATCATACCTTCTGAACTAATTCTATCATATTTCATAAATGTTAACGTCTTCGTGTAAATTTTCCCTGACTTTCTCGAGATACTCTCGCAAGTACAGTCTTATTTTATGCTCAATTCCTATATTCGAATGCTTGGAAACATCAATAATTAATTTATAGCCAACTCCTACGACTTTCTGGGTTGTTTTATTTGCACAGTTAAACGAAGTCCAAAAACTAAGAAAACCGGAAAGCGTGAAAAAGTAATGCGCTAAGAATACGTCAACCGCGTATCCATTAACGGTGCGACTGCGCGCACACAAGTAATCCTTGAAACCGTCCCAAGCCGTCATCTTCAAAGTCACCAATACAAAGGCTCGCCTATCAAAGATCTCACTGCACTCGTGCATATATCTCCAGTAAAAAAAAAAAGCGATAACGAGTCAGAGAGAAAAAGATTCCCATATATATAAACAGACAGCGCCGCCGCTAAACGGATCGGAAACGTCGGCGGCGTGTGTGGAGGGGCGGGGCGGGGCTTGCGCTTGCACGTGAGAAGATAAAATGAAGAGGCTCGATTATGCCGCCAAAGTGAGGATCAATTAGCTTGAAAGCCGCCGGCCGCTCGCGCTAAACGAGAGTCCGCGCTGACGATGCCTCTTTATGAGAGAGCGCTTGCCCTCGTTATATGTATATATACACAGATACGCGCGGGGGCAGACTCGCATATATACATAGACATGGGCACAATATTGCCCCGGCCGGCAGCGCAATATGCGCTCTCTCGCTCTGTGTGTGAATATTTTAATTTGCAACTCGGAAGCGGAGCTCGTCACACGCTCGGCAAGTGTCAAAAGCGACGCGAATTATTGAGCGGCCCAGATATGTGAATTAATGATTTTCGGCTAGATCGACGGCGCTGCTTGGCTCTTCATCTTGCCTGGCGTCGTTATCAGCTTGATGGAAACAGACTGATGGGCCTCTGGCCTGATGAGGATACTGAAAAATTACTGAGTAATCAATCGTTAGGAGAGTTAATAGGAAGCTAATATCGATGTTTGTTTATCATTATGATCTTGGATGACTGTTTCAGTGAGATTAATTCTATTGGTCACTGGCACACTGGAGTACGCAAATTGCTTTTTTTCTTCTACACTTTAATCTTTTGCCTTTAATCAAATGCCTTTGAAATTCTGATGTAATTCACGCTTCTCGTCTTTTAATGCTCGTCCATTCATATACAAACTATTTATAACGCGGTACAGAGATATTTATTTTTTTTTATAGAGGTTATCCGCATTACATTTAATTTAATGAATGATAATATCTCTCTTTACCGCTACGGCAGTTTTAAATTAATTTCTTCATTTATTATTTTTCTCCGCGAATTTCAGAACTCAAACGGAGCTCTAAGGCTTTATAGTAATAATTCGCTTTAAGATCTGTACCGAAATAATTTGAGCTTGACTTTGTTGGGATTAAAAAGCTGTGAATACGAGATCTTTTAATCTTTATAATCCTTTTCATTTTCATAATACAGCACGAACAGTTCTTTCTGGACTACTAGCTAAATAATTACTGCGCTAAGAAAATAATTATAGAGAAGCGACAAACAGCTGTTTTTGATGCTTGCATAAATACTGGTAAAAATTTGAAGAATCTTCTAATTCAATAACCTCAAGTATTCAAAGAATCTTATTATCATACAGACAACAAAAACGATTAATGTCATACACCCAACTCTACATCGATCTAACAAAATTATGAAACATCTCTTATTATTCAAGAAAATTACGCAGCCCAATCAAAACACGCAGTCAAACCAGAGAGCCTCGATCCCACAACAACAAGACAAAATTATAAAACAAAAAGAATCCGCAGAATCTGCGCGTCAGCAGGAGAGCGCGCAAAATTAACTGCGAATCTCTTGTCGAAAAACGCCAGCGTAGAAAGATCAGCCGCACTTGCCCGCACACACTCGCCTCCACACCGGCACGCGAATCATATACGTATACTCACGCACATAGAGTGTGCAAAAGAGAGCCGGGAGCCAGCAGCACGCTTGTCGTCCAGCCGCAATGTAGGTGCAGCCCCGCGCGCGCGCTAAAACCGCTCGACAGCCCGTCTAGCAGGCGAGCAGACGCAGCCACACGTATACGTATATACGTACACATATATCTATATATATAAGCAGAGGCACGTATATAGGGGGTGGCCGCGGTGGCGGGTTTCAGCGTGGCGGCGCGCAATGGGAAAACAGAGAGAGAGAGAGAGAGAGAGAGAGAGAGAGCCGTGTAAACGCACTCGAGCAAACTTCTTTTCTCCCCCACCCTGTTTAGCGCGCACGCAAGGCAGAAGCTCCGCGATGAATTCCATAAATTTTCCAGCTAACAAGGAGAGCAAGGGAACGAGAGAGAGAGAGAGGAGCGGGCATCGCAGACAGAGAAGGAACTCGCTCTCTCTTGCAGGCAATCGCGCCGTGTCTCTTTAAACGGGCCTCTTTGCATATATGATAATAAGGCCCGCCGGGCGACTCGCTCGTCTCTCGCTCTCGGGCGCGCTGCTATTTTCGACGCCTCGCTCATCCGCGCCTGTTTGTTTTCGGCGATATATACCTTCTTCGGGCTCTCTTATCGTTCCTGTTTCGTCTCCCTCCTTCCCTCTCTCTTTCGAGTGCGCGTTCGGCTCCTGCTCGCGCGCGAGGCAAGAACGAATCCGGTTATTTATACGCGTATATACATGTATGTGCGGGAGAGTGCGCGGATCCTCTTTGCCGGCTCTCTCTCTCTCTCTCTCTCTCTCTCTCGCAGTCGCGCGCGGCGCGGACGTGTATTAATAGAAGCCTGACAAGAGCAAAAAGGAGCGGGCGTCCGTTGCGTTTCCGCTCCCTCTCTCTCTCTCTCACTGCTCTCGAGCGCGTATTCGCAATACGCTCGATAGTCTCGCCGGAAATTCGTTTGTTTGATCCGCGCGTGAACGGCTCGCTGGAAATGGAAAGCGGCAGGAGACACAGACGCAAGAGCCGATCTGTATCGGACGAGAGAGCTTCCCAATATATACGACTTGGATGACTCTCTTTCGCTGCCGATCGAATTTGTTTCAATTGATATATAAGCAAGCGATCCGTCCGAATACGCAGCTATAAAAGTTGCAGAAGTATTTCATAGCTGCAGACGTTAATTAGGTTCTAGAAAAATAGTCGATACCTTTTACAGTAATTTACGACAAACGAAAGCTATATCTACCGTGCCGCCGTGTAATTACAGATGGCAAAAGTCGCGACAAAAGAGCCGGAAGCTTTGCGATTAAAGGCTCTCTCTCTCTCTCTCTCTCTCTCTCTCTCTCTCTCTCTCTCTCTCTGGTGCGCGCGCGGATTGGGCTCGGGGCTTACACCGCGGAAAAAAGGCTGTCCCTGAACATGTTTCTTTTTTTAACTCGCCCGCAGCCCGGAGCTCCTGCACACAGCCACAAAGACACTCTTACGGACTCGTTAGATTTCAAAGTCGCCATTCGCGTAATAAGAGTTGGCTCGTCCGCGGCGCATTTAGGGCCGTAAGCCCATTCGCGGGGCTTGCGTTTCAATGCGATCCGAATGTTAAAAAAAGAAAAGGGTAGAAGAAAGCCGCTGCTGCAGGCAGCTCTCGCTCTCCGGATAGAAAGAGGAGCGAGGGCCCTAGCTCTGCGGCTGCGAGCGCGCCACCCTCGTGTATACGATATTAGTCAGTCAGGGCGGCGGAGCGAGCCGCCTGCTGCACTGCCCAGACGCAGTTATCTGCCAGAGCAAACAAAGCACGCGCACTCCTAGACTTGTGTGTGTGTGTGTGTGTGTATCTGCCGCCTCGTTACCCGACTCCGCGAGATCGTATGTGTATATATGAGTTCTTTTATTTGCCGGCATGCTGCCGCGACGATTTCCGCACTGTTCTTGTGTATATACGCGGAGGGAGTTCCGTAGTCTGTCGATTAGTTTCGGAGCTCTAATTTCTTCCGCATGCTTCCAAGTGTCTTATTCGATTATTCTATTCAGTGCCTTTACGTGCCTGTCGATTCTAAGCGAGTCTTTTCCTATATACAGCTCTCAAGCAAACTTTTATCCGTAAAAATCTCCTCGAGTGGTTTCCTGTTAAGAAAGCTATCACTAAATGCCATTTTCGTTTATTGTGACCTTTCGGAATAGCGAGTAATATCGGTTAAGAGAAAGCTAAAAGTTGATGGGCTCAAGCGCATATAGGTAGCCACCAGTCGTTCGAAACAGGTGCACGTCACTTATTAAGATTTCAAGCTCAATTAAGCCAAACAGCCATTTAGCCTTTCCATAAAGCGAAATGCCCTCTCGAATAACAATTTCCAACTGCTCTCGTAGAAATTAAAAGCAAAGCCTCTCACGGCTCCGGAAATATTTTCTCTCGACTCGCAACTCATTGTCCGCGCGCGGAAAATCAATTGTTTCTCTCGGGCGGAATTAGCAGCCGCGCGCAGCGAGCCGGTTAATAAGTGAATTCGACGACGAGGAGGACGAGAGCGGCTTAACGAAGTGCGGATAATGCCGGTCAGCTCCGCAGCGTCTTTCCCGCTCTTCCCGCGAGTAACGATGGCTAATTGCAATGACCATTAGTAAATACGAGTAGCGAAAAGAATGCCAGTCGCGCGCGCTCGCTTCATTAAACAAGGACAATAATTAGTCGTGCGCGACTATGAAAAGCGCCCCGAGGCTTGTTAATGCCGACAACAGCGTGCAGGCATATCGACCTGCTGGGATAGCATGTGTGTATCTGTATAAATATGCGATATGCGTCGGACCTGTTGTGAAATAGGTGCTTGCAGCTATTATCGTGGATCGACTGCGCGCGC